>JAXIVH010000009.1:8649593-8802093 GCA_036785325.1 Urophycis tenuis
TCCAGGAATCGCCTTGAAGATTCAAATGAACCTTTATGGAAGTGGCGACACTTACAAAAGGGCAGCAGAGGTCAAAAGGGAGCTATGAGGTAATTGAGGTAGCATCTGTGTGTACGTGGAAAGATAATGCATTAACTCATACATGTTGATCGTTTGGGTTGGGAAACAAAATAAGCAGCCTTAGTTTGCCTGTCGTTTTCCGGGAAAGGTAAACACACTAATTGCTGCTAAACACACATATGCTAAATTGTGTCAGGTCAAGGAATCCAAGGACACAAGTTGCCAAAACAACATTTGCGCAAATTAACAAAGAAGTGATTTTTTTCAAAATGAGTGATTTTATTTTTTTTGCAGAATCTGTGAGTTGAGATCACAGAGAAGCCTCTCCATGTTTCAGATAACAGTATTGGTTTCTTCAAAAGTATACATTTTGTGTCCGAAATCGGGTGTGCCTATAGAGAGAGGTGACAACTGCAAATGTTTAGGAGGCTTTTTCTCAGTTTTAGCTTTTGTGATGTGCCTACATTCAAATGGCCACAACTTCTCCAAATATTATCAGATTTCCATGTATTACCGGTACACATAATTGGAAAGGAAGACACTTTCAGAATCTGAACAACTCAAAATGCCCCGGGGACGACATGTGTCCCTAGTTTCCATGACCTGACACAATGAAGTAAGTCAACACTCTGAGTAAACACATTATTGCCATCTGACGACTTCTCCAGACTGATCGAAAACATGGCATTGCTAATCTTACATCAGTTTGCAGTGTGTGTGTGTGTGTGTGTGTGTGCAAACATATACATGTGTGTCTCTTTGAGAGAGAGTATGGACGTGCAGGGCTCCTGTGTCGCCATGTGTGAGTACCAGACGTTACAGTCTTGGGACTTCTGATGATAAACATGAAGCATTCATCCTCCGTGTCGATCCTGCACGGCAGGTATTAAAGTCAACACACACATGTTGACATCCTCAACACGCCCCACAGTGAAGCCACGTCGCCCTAAGACAGACCGCAACGCCAGGCAAGATGTAAGGCATGGCGCCAAGGTCAAGTTTGTGTTCGCCTCCAGCAATGTGATTGGCCGAAACAAATATCAATTGAAAGAACGTGCAACGACCCCATTCACGAGAATTTGAGGTTGTTTGCCACCAGGATTTAGCTATTAGATATGATCAAGACAAGGGGCTAAGCCAGGCAAAATACAAGCATGGCTACGCTAGACTGGTTGGACTACAACTCTGCAGAAGTCACCAAACGCAATGTCAATTGACATCAACCACAGCCTGATCAGCATGCCCAGTCAACCCCCAAACGGAGTAGTTGGTTCACACACAGACCTCCAACATACTCCCTCTTCCTGAGCTTTCTGTCGGTTACCCTTTCTCTCTCGCTCCTTCTCTGAAAGCAGATGAGCCACTCACCTAACGAGCAGTGGAACAATGGGATCAAGTGCTGGGCTTTAGCATTGCGCTGGCTAGCGGGCCAATGTGCCCGTGCTAATCCCTTTAGTAGGAGAGGAGGAGCCTTGTCGTCCCTCTGCTGGGAATTAACAGCTAACCAACTCACAAGGCGTTTGATCACATGGCACGCCGTTCCCATGGGGCCCTCGGGAGGAAGTAGAATTACAGACTACTAAAACGCCTTGCTTTTTCGCTTTCTTCCTCTCGTCGTCCCGTTGTCGTCTGATAGTGAGCCTGCTATTCACTCTCTCTTGTTTACCGATCAAGTGTTGGCATCACAAGTATACCGCTTTAGCAAAGAAATCTAGCCACATTCGCCCAGCTCTAAAGCTCGCGTACAAGTGTGCACATAAGTGCACGCACACACACACACACACTCCCATACCATGAGGGAAGGGGGGGGGGAGGGGGGGGGGGTGAGTTAGGGAGGGTGATGAGGTGTTACGATGGGGAGGGCGAGTGTGAGGGAGATCCTTTATAAGTGCTGGGAGGATTTGGTTGGCTGGGTAGCTTGTCCAGGCCAGTGCACAGCCTCATTAAGACATGCATTCCTATAGATAACCACTGGTCACTGTTTGGATGGGACTGAACGCTTCCGGACCACCGGACTCCCCGGCCCCACCACCGGGCCCCTACTGAGGCCACAGAACTTTCCAGAACAATGGAGAGTGAGGGTCAGTCAAGAGTGATGACATCAGCACCACAGTATCTTACTGGTCCACTGCAAGTCTTAAGTTTGATAAAGAGACAGAATAGAGAGCTCTCTCTCTCTACCTCTTTCATTTTCCCTCTCCCCCTCTCTCGTCAAAACTACACAGCTTTCAGATGGCCGGTCCTGGAGACCAGGGAAAAGAGACACACACACACACACACACACACACACACACACACACACACACACACACACACACACACACACACACACACACACACACACACACACACACACACACACACACACACACACACACACACACACACACACACACACACCAATCCCACTCCATAGGTGATGACCTCTTGTTGCCATACGCGACAGTCCTACCTCAGTCCAATTACATCAGTCCTCGCACCCGCACACACACACACACACACACACACACACACACGCGCGCGCACACACACACACACATGCACACGCACACACTATGGCAGAGGGACAAAGGCCAGGCCGGCCATCCCACAGAGACTTTCAATGACTTCAGCCCTGCCCCCTCTCTTTCTCTCAGCATCACCCCCCGCCCTCTCGCTCTCTCTACCCCATCCCTGCCCTCTCTCTGTATCTCTTTGGGCGAGCCAGGGGATTTCTCTAATGTCAAAAAAGGGATGGGGCTGGAGACCTTTATAGCGTGTCGTGTCGTGACTAACTTTTTTTTGTACTTTGTCTGCATTTTAACCAGGATGACATGAGTATTTTCCCTTTGTTTAACATTTTAACTGCTTTGGAAATGCAATTTTTTGTCATGCCAAAACAGCTCCCGAATTGAGACAGAGAGAGACATAATGGAGGGATGAAGAGGCAACAGTTGAACAGAAGGCAGGGCTGAGAGAGAACAAGACTGAAGCGCATAGAGAATGCTCAGACAGTGTGTGTGTGTGTGTGTGTGGCTGATGGTGAATCATTATCAATGAGGACAAAATAGAACAACAGGTTTTCACAAAAGAGCAGCTCTCTGAACAGTTGCTGTGTGTGTGTGTGTGTGTGTGTGTGTGTGTGTGTGTGTGTGTGTGTGTGTGTGTGTGCCATGTAGAGAGCCCACAGTGCAGGATGCACAGTCCTCCTTACCAGATGCACCCCTTAGTGTGTACCTGCGTGAGTGTCCGTTGCCACCCAGGTGGCCCACGTGGAGACGTCCGACACACCGAGACAGGTGCTTAAAACATCTGCACACTTTACAGCGCGTGTGTTACCTTTAAGAGGCCTTAATGCGATTACCAGCAAGCACTTCGCAGCCAATCATACAGTGGGAGAGTGTTTGTGTGTGTACACGCATTGTTGCCAATCTGTTCACGTGCGTCTATTTTAAGGACAACGCGTGTGTGTGTACGATATTTTGAGTTAATGATGGTCACATGACCATTCTTGCGCAACTCAGCCTGGGGGGGGCCTGAATAGCCCAAAAAACGAGAGAAGGCGGGGCCGGAGCAGGTTTGATTGACAAGTCTGACTGGCCGCCGTCTCCTCGTTAAAGTGTTAAATTTTTGATTTGTGTGTGGCGCAGATACCCCGGTGAAGGGAGAGACAGAGGCCCAGAGACAGTGATCGAGAGGCCCAGAGACAGTGATCGAGAGAGGCCCAGAGACAGTGACCGAGAGGCCCAGAGACAGTGACCGAGAGAGGCCCAGAGACAGTGACCGAGAGAGGCCCAGAGACAGTGACCGAGAGGCCCAGAGACAGTGACCGAGAGGCCCAGAGACAGTGTGAGAGAGAGGCCCAGAGACAGTGACCGAGAGAGGCCCAGAGACAGTGACCGAGAGAGGCCCAGAGACAGTGACCGAGAGAGGCCCAGAGACAGTGACCGAGAGAGGCCCAGAGACAGTGACCGAGAGAGGCCCAGAGACAGTGACCGAGAGAGGCCCAGAGACAGTGACCGAGAGAGGCCCAGAGACAGTGACCGAGAGGCCCAGAGACAGTGTGAGAGAGGCCCAGAGACAGTGACCGAGAGAGGCCCAGAGACAGTGACCGAGAGGCCCAGAGACAGTGACCGAGAGAGGCCCAGAGACAGTGACCGAGAGAGGCCCAGAGACAGTGACCGAGAGAGGCCCAGAGACAGTGACCGAGAGAGGCCCAGAGACAGTGACCGAGAGGCCCAGAGACAGTGACCGAGAGAGGCCCAGAGACAGTGACCGAGAGAGGCCCAGAGACAGTGACTGAGAGGCCCAGAGACAGTGACCGAGAGGCCCAGAGACAGTGATCGAGAGAGGCCCAGAGACAGTGACCGAGAGGCCCAGAGACAGTGACCGAGAGGCCCAGAGACAGTGTGAGAGAGAGGCCCAGAGACAGTGTGAGAGAGAGGCCCAGAGACAGTGACCGAGAGGCCCAGAGACAGTGTGAGAGAGAGGCCCAGAGACAGTGACCGAGAGGCCCAGAGACAGTGACCGAGAGAGGCCCAGAGACAGTGACCGAGAGAGGCCCAGAGACAGTGACCGAGAGAGGCCCAGAGACAGTGACCGAGAGAGGCCCAGAGACAGTGACCGAGAGAGGCCCAGAGACAGTGTGAGAGAGAGGCCCAGAGACAGTGTGAGAGAGAGGCCCAGAGACAGTGTGAGAGAGAGGCCCAGAGACAGTGACCGAGAGAGGCCCAGAGACAGTGACCGAGAGAGGCCCAGAGACAGTGACCGAGAGGCCCAGAGACAGTGACCGAGAGGCCCAGAGACAGTGACCGAGAGAGGCCCAGAGACAGTGACCGAGAGAGGCCCAGAGACAGTGACCAAGAGAGGCCCAGAGACAGTGTGAGAGAGAGGCCCAGAGACAGTGACCGAGAGAGGCCCAGAGACAGTGACCGAGAGAGGCCAAGAGACAGTGACCGAGAGAGGCCAAGAGACAGTGACCGAGAGAGGCCAAGAGACAGTGACCGAGAGAGGCCCAGAGACAGTGACCGAGAGAGGCCCAGAGACAGTGACCGAGAGAGGCCCAGAGACAGTGACCGAGAGAGGCCCAGAGACAGTGACCGAGAGAGGCCCAGAGACAGTGACCGAGAGGCCCAGAGACAGTGACCGAGAGGCCCAGAGACAGTGACCGAGAGAGGCCCAGAGACAGTGACCGAGAGAGGCCCAGAGACAGTGACCGAGAGAGGCCCAGAGACAGTGTGAGAGAGAGGCCCAGAGACAGTGTGAGAGAGAGGCCCAGAGACAGTGACCGAGAGAGGCCCAGAGACAGTGACCGAGAGAGGCCCAGAGACAGTGACCGAGAGGCCCAGAGACAGTGACCGAGAGAGGCCCAGAGACAGTGACCGAGAGAGGCCCAGAGACAGTGACCAAGAGAGGCCCAGAGACAGTGTGAGAGAGAGGCCCAGAGACAGTGTGAGAGAGAGGCCCAGAGACAGTGACCGAGAGAGGCCCAGAGACAGTGACCGAGAGAGGCCAAGAGACAGTGACCGAGAGAGGCCAAGAGACAGTGACCGAGAGAGGCCAAGAGACAGTGACCGAGAGAGGCCAAGAGACAGTGACCGAGAGAGGCCCAGAGACAGTGACCGAGAGAGGCCCAGAGACAGTGACCGAGAGAGGCCCAGAGACAGTGACCGAGAGGCCCAGAGACAGTGACCGAGAGGCCCAGAGACAGTGACCGAGAGAGGCCCAGAGACAGTGACCGAGAGAGGCCCAGAGACAGTGACCGAGAGAGGCCCAGAGACAGTGTGAGAGAGAGGCCCAGAGACAGTGACCGAGAGGCCCAGAGACAGTGACCGAGAGAGGCCCAGAGACAGTGACCGAGAGGCCCAGAGACAGTGACCGAGAGAGGCCCAGAGACAGTGTGAGAGAGAGGCCCAGAGACAGTGTGAGAGAGACGGTGCACGGGAGCCACAGCTGAATCAGTGGCAAAAAAAGGCAAGAGCGAGAAGCGTGAGCGAGAGCGAGAAGCGTGAGCGCGAGCGACGCGTGGAAAACCTAAGCGAGAGACACAGGGGTGTATAGTGACCGAGAGGGCGCGAGAGGCAAGACAGAGGGGAGAGAGGGCGCGGTGCTATAACAGAACATGCTGTACCGTTTGTTGCAAAACCCATGAGCCACCAGCTATCAGGTTACCGGCACGACAGTATTAAAACGGCTCCAAGATCAGCATCCCCCCCCCCCCTTCAGCTTAACACACGGCTATCAGAGCCTGGAAACCACCCAGGTCTCTGGCCACACACAGGAGGATGACTGTATGTGGCGACCGCGGAGTCACCTCAACACAAACAACACGACAGCTACCGCTGGCATATGCATTAATCCATGGTGACTCGTCGACCCTGGTTTTGCACAGAAAGGTGTGTGTGTGTGTGTGGGGGGGGGGGGGTACAGGAGGTGATGTCAGGACGTGGGGTCTCAGTAGGCATGCCCGAGGACTGCCGCTGTGTGTTGCCATTCCTCTGGACGTTGCCGATGGCGAGGGGAGGGGAACTGGCTTCGATCCCCCAGTGTCTGCCCGTCCGATAGCCACGCAAGGACCAAGGACGGCTATAGGTCAGCTCCACTTCCATGGGAGAGAGACGGAGAAAGAAATCTACGATAAGTTGGACCGTGAACAGCACTGGTCCGGGATTTGAGGTGAACACGCGGGCTGCATCTGCCTTACTGTTGTTTACCATCTACAGACTCATCCTGTCCGTTAAACTAATCCCTTCCACAGCTGTTTGCTTGGCTCGACCGTGGAGCGGCGGTGTTAGGCCGTGGTTCGATCCAACGACCCCATGAAACCCCCCGCTCTGGCCTCGCGACCTTTAACATGTGACGAGCGTTCTCGGCCGCGTGATTCTGGCGGCGTTTTAGTTCTTCTCATCGACAACTGCCGTTCCCGTCGTTTGGACCTAGTTTGACCACGCGGCTGAAGACAGAATGCATACTCACGTGGTGAAACAAGTGATGCTGAAACAACTTGTGATGTCCATTATAAATATTCTCATGAATTCCCAATCTAACTCGGTCACATTACATGCCTGAACTATACGGCCATATAAACGTAGGGTCAATTCTCCCAATTGGTCAGAGCTGTTCCAATGTGAGGGACTAATGCTATTAGGACGAAAGTACAGGAAGGTTCGTCTGAGGTGAAAAAGATGAACGGGATTTAACACTGCGGCGACTGTTTTGCCCCCCCCCCCCCCTCCCGTGAGTCCCGTGAACCACAGACACTGCGTGGGCCAACGCCCAGAGACGGGTCCGACGCGGGGAGGGGAATGGTGGCCGGAGTGGAGCGGCGACCTGGTGCCGGTGAGAGGACTTCCAGTGCCGTGTTAACAGCACCCTGCAGTGGGATGGGGAGAGCTGGAAGTCACGGTTGAACACTGATCTAGATGAGCCGCAGGTGTGTGTGTGTGTGCGGCGCCCGAGAACAGATTTGCATTCGGACCACAGATTCAAATTACGCCTGCATCAGCCGGCACGTGACCAACACTTAGACCACAAACACACAAAGCATTACTCTCACACACACAGATTAAGTCAGAGATTCAAACAGGGAGATTCAAACTTGTATCCGATTTTGCACCTTTGAGTTTGCCATCACCCTTCACGTTCCAGTGGTGGCCACATCCAATACAAACCGAACTGCCAACCGCCTCGCATCGCCTACCAAAACACAGACAAAACACAAACATGACCGCCTCGAGCCGGCCCTGTTGTTTACAGTCCACACAGAGGACGTCCACCTCCTTCCTGTGACGGGCCCTGATCTCGCCTTCGGTCGTCATGGCGACAGCCTGCCTACCCGCCCTTTTCCACGTCGCCTGGGCTTCTCGTCTTTGTTTAAAAACTCTGGAGTCTCTTCCTGTTCGGACAGCGCACTGTCAACACACACACACACACACACACACACGCGGGCAGCCGATCCAACACACACAAACAACGTGTATTTGAACAGCCCACAGACCTACAGGCAAATCTCCCCCCGCCCTCTCGCTACGGTGGGTTTCCCCGGGAGTTGGCCGAGGTCTTTGGTCTGGCTCTACAGGTAGCACGAGAATGTCAATTGGGGGTGGGGGGGGGGGGGCGTAAATAAAGTTTCAGCGCAGTCCAGGGAGTTTGATAGGCTTCCCCCCCCCCCCCCCCCCGACACCATCAGTTGGGAAGCGCCTCTGAGCTGGCGGTGGCAACCTGAGCTTAGAGGAACTCCTGGGGAGTACGGCGTGGACAGGCGGACGCGTACAGGCGGACGCATTCCGCCTGTATTCACCCCTGATTGTGTTGCTCCGCGCGTGTCTCGGCCCTGTGAGAACACGTTGGTGTCATTTTGTCCGCGTCTCTGCGCAGGGGCGTGAACACATGCGCGTGTTTACGTCTACATTTAGCAGACGCTTTTATCCAAAGCGACTTACAAAAGAGTACATTTGTCAGAAGAAGGTGAAACATTTCATTGCTGCTCATACAGTAAGAAAGTCACCGGAAAAAGTCTCAAGCATTTCAATTGCTAGGTTCACTATTGCTAGTGTACAACATCTATGGCTAAGAGCCAAGTTACAAAGAGTGATTATTAAGTGCCGAGACGTACAACGTGCAAGAGCATGAGGGTATGTTTTTTTTGGGGATGGATGGGTGGATGTCATGCAGGGTTCAGGTGAACTCTGCATAGGAACTACATACACCCCTCCCAAATGATCATTCTCATGATGCGATGGTTGTACCACGACTACGTCCCCCTCGGGTGGTGCTGAGGAACACTGTGAATGAAACAAGCCGCCAGAGCACACGCCTCCTGCAGTAGCAGTGTCAGGCCTGTTAACGGGGGTAAATTAGCCACAAAGTGGTACAATCCCCAGCCTGTTTACCCTGATAACATCCAGACTATCACAACATCCTCTGCTGCCGTAGCTCTGCTATTCTTTCACTGATTGGTCTTCATAAAAGCACCAGGAAGTGTGCAGAGCTCGGGGCAGATTGTGCTAATTATAATGATACCAGATAGGCCATTATCAGGCCCTGGGGTGAAACATTAACCATGCCGGTAGATGCTACAGTAGCTGCACGTTTCCATACCTGCTATCAGAGAGGCTCCAGCTGGGATCTAGGCCAGGGAGGCTAGAAAGTGTCACACACACACACACACACACACGCACACCTAGCTTCTTTTAGCACTGAAGGGGGAGGTTATCAGAGGTGCTAGACCTGGGATAGGCCAGGGGTGGCCTAGCTTATGAGAGCACTGAAGAGGTAGGCTGTTGAACTATATTGGCAGCAGAGGTAATTGGTATTAGTATTAGCTGCTGCCAAGTGCACGGTCACACGGAATGAGACGTTGGACTAGCCAACGGGGTTGTTCATAGCATGCTTATTATGAGAGAGAACCATTTAATTCACAGGCTACAACTACTCACTTACCTCAGTTATTACATACATACAACTTTGTACTGGAACTGTATGTATTCTGATTTATCTTATTGATATTATATATAACAACAGATCTAGGCAATAGGAGAGGGTAGAGTCGATGTCAAACAATGGCGCTGATCCGCTGACAACAGACACCAAAACCATCTGATTCCAGGATTAGAATGGACTAATCCACGTCAGACTTAACAGCTAGTGTGGCAATAACAGCAGCAGAAAACATCTGTCTGTATTCTGTGGCGCTTAAAAGAAGGATTAAAAGATGCGCAAAGTCAGTCGCACTGCCGTGCGTGATGTCTGTAGAGGGCAGGTTTACGACATCACAACTGGTGGTACGATGGGAGCCGTTATACTGGGAACAATCGTTTGTTGAAGCTGAGAACAACCCAATATACTGTAGTGCTCTTGTTTACCACATATCTGGGACTCACCTGAGACACACCTGTGTGTGTGTGTGTGTGTGTGTGTGTGTGTGCGTGCATGTGAGCGCGTTTCCTGGAAAAATATCCATTACTTAAAAACACCCCACGGTTAACGTGAATTTCCTCCATCAGATCAGGCAAGACAACTTTACAATCTATGAAGACCTGATCACTTCCTTTCGGTCACACACATGTGTGGTGGAGGGTTTCAGAACCGGCAAAGAACAGGTCTCACCTTTGACCCGGTCACCCGCGCCACGCAGACTCTGTTGCAAATGACAGGTCATTAACACTGGACGGGGGAGAAAAGTATGCACACTAACCATGCGTGTACTCCCCCCCCCCCCCCCCCCCCCACAGTCCAGTGTTAACGACCTATCATTTGTGAGGTCACCAGAGTTAAACACACAGACACACAGGCTCCCATGAAGGCAGCATCACACGGCTGCAGTTGCAGAGCACAAATGCTGCCTGCTTGGACCGAAATCCAATAATAAGAGCAGGGCAGAGTGACCCTTGTCGTGTGGGACACAGATAAATCGGAACAGTGGAATTCTGGTTCGGCTATGAAGTGGGCCAGCCTTGTTGCACGGACTACGGGCACAAGGACAGATTCTGGCGCTGAGGCAAGCTAGCCAAGCTCAGCACTGTAAGGGACGAGGCAGGGGTGAGAGGGAGGCCCTAGTGATTGACATCTAGGAACAGCAGAGCCCTGTGCCTCGAAGCTAGGGAACTAGGGAACGGACGACTCTTTGATGTATGCGTCAGTTCTTTGTGATGTGCACCAGACACGTTATCTGCAGGCCCATACTACTCGGATAAGTTAACGGTCAAGTTAAAAATGGCAGTCAAAAAGTAGTTTGGTCCTTATCCTCAAACTGTTCTGCAGCCCGGTTCTGAGACTACATAAGAGCATATGTTCTACATCATGATGAGAACGTAGTGTCACATTAAGTTGACCTCACATCGTCTCGGCCTTCTCTCCATTTTTATAACACAGGTTAAACAATAAAGCCACAATGCACAGACACACAGAGAGACAGAGAGAGACAGAGAGAGAGAGAAAGAGAGGCAGACAGGCGGCCTCTCAGAGCAGAGAGGGATGTCGCTTCTCAGGATTACGAGCCAAACGGTTAATACGTCATGGAGACAGCATAATTACAGCCCTGTCCCCACCACCTACCACTCTGGGATCAGAGCTGGGAGCACCACACACAGGCACGCACACACCCCTACCTAGAACCCCCCCACACACACACACACATACACACACACCCCACTGGGAACCACCTAAACACAAACTATAATGGCTACTACCATTACACCCGCACTAAGTCTACAGGAAGACACACGCATGGCTGTCTTGATCCCTGCATCAGCATGAACAGCTGAACAAACCCCGCCTCCGCGCAGACACACCTACCCCCTCTGCACACAGCCAACCCCCCCCCCCCCCCCCCCTCCCCCTCCCCCCCCCACATACACACCGCCTTACACTGAGCTTCAGGTTGCCTGGGTGACAGTCTCTAAAGGTCTGTTATGATTACCATCATCATGATTATTGTGATGAGGCAGGGTTGCGTGTGTCCACCCAGAAGAAGCAGGAGTGTCACTGCGGTGGGGGTAGCAGGGCGGGCGTGTGAGGTTCGGCCACGCAGCCGAGAGGACTTTTGCATCGCAGTAAAATGAGCCCTGACGAGCGTGCCGTGTGTGTGTGTGCGTGTGTGTGTGTGTGTGGCCGAGCTGAAGCCTCCACTGTAAACACTGTCTGGGCGGGTGGAGGTAGACTTCTTCGCTGGCGTGTCTGTGTGTCTGGAACCGTCCTGCAGCCTTCTATGTGGGCCGGCGCAATAATTTCATGTCATCGTTCACTGCCTTTGATCCGTAATGTAACGTAATGTCATGAAGATTTCGAATCATCGTGTAACTCAGCATAAACGAGCCCTGAATCCATCTTCTGTAGTATAGAACTACCCTTAACATGATCAAAGATGAGGTTTGAAATGAGAAGAATGAGAGAATGGAAAACTAGTTTAGTCTGATGCAATGCTTACAATGTCTGTATACTTCAATGTAATGACCCTCAGTTAGACCGTTGAATGAATGGTACTCTGAACTCAACTCAAAATTACAGATGATTATCGTGATAACATTTTTACATATTGTCCCATTGTCAAGACATCTAAAGTGACTCATACTAGGGGGTTAGACAGGGGTTAGACAGTACAGAGACAGTTCATTAAGGAGCAGGTAGGGGTTAGACCGTACAAAGACACTTAGGCTGGGGTAAGGGCATGGGTTGCTCAAAGATCCCTACAGGTAGACTGTGGAGTTTGGGAATCAAACCCAGTACCCTTCTCGAAGGAACGTGCTGGAACTTCCGTATACGTGATGCCCACCTCCTGACCCTTTCCCGGACCTCCTCCCCACCAAACCCTGACCTCAACGTGGCCTCCTATCTAACCCAACACCCAGGACCCAGGGCCCTCCTCAGCCTGTAGATGTTGAGCCATCCTGAACAAATACTGCATAAACACACTGAGCAGACCTGCCAGTGGAATGGGAGCACCAAAGGTCACGACCATAGTCATTGTTAGCCAGGTGAATTTAAGCGCACACACACACCATGGCGTGTGTGTGCTGGGTGGTGGGGCAGACTTAATTAAACTGCTGGAGGAATTAGAGATGTTCATTTTTATCACCGCGAGGCAGACTCTTAAGACGACTTTTATGAGCTGTAAACGGCACCGCTGACTGTAGCTGTGGTTAAGATGAGTGAGAGTGTGCTCCGGTGGGAGTGCGCTTGGGTGAGCGTTCCTGCAAGCGTGCTTGGGGTCTGGGTTTGTGTGTGTGTGTGTGTGTGTGTGAGCGTGCGTTTCTGCAAGTGTGTGTGCGCAACTTTGTTTGGGTGTGTGCGCAAATGCAAAGGAGGCCCACGCATCAACGCCGCTCTGTTTGTGTTAGCCATCGGCTTGTGTGTGTGTGTGTGTGTGTGTGTGTGTGTGTGTGTGTGTGTGTGTGAGTGTGTGTGTGTACGTGCGCGATTTGCCACCAGGAATGCGCATGTGTGCGGGTGGGGTAGACGGTGTGTGCGTGTGCATGTGGTTTGGGGAGAGTGCAGGGCGGCCTCCTGGAGATTCCGGGCATGCCTGAATATCCTGGAAAGTCACATGGCTTAGAGCAAACAACTGTATTGCGCTGGCGGCGTCCAGCACACTGGCGCTATCCGCACACCCGCTCCGCCGTTATCGCTCCTGCGTCTTCCTCGCGCAGTCCGGAATCGGCCGACACAACGTCGCGGGTGCTTCAATGAGCGTCAGCACGGGCAAGTGTTGCGATTCTGTAAATGCTGCGATTTTGCACAAAAAGAGCAAAAACAATTATGTGGAATGTTTGCACAAACGTACGTGTCGGGTGCTTGGGTTTAAGGGTCTAACGTGGCCTCAGGCGGGTTCTGATGTGGACGTGGACGCACGGAACAGAACCCGGTTGATATGTGGAGCGCCGCTGAACCGACACACTGAGGCGGCCTCTGTCGGACGACGGTACAGTCCATCGGTTTCCCCCAACATTACACTGACGCCATGTTTCGAGTGAGCCTTAAGGTATTGAGGAAGCAAAGATTCCCCGATACGAGAGAGAGACAGACAAAGACAGAGACAGAGAGAGAAACAGACACAGAGAGACAGACACAGAGAGAGAGACAGAGAGAGAGACAGGGAGAGAGAGAGAGAGAAAGAGAGAGACAGAGACAGAGAGAGAGAAAGCCCACGGTGGACCGAACCGAGCCGGCTCCATGTCCATGGGCGTGGGCCCCACCGAGCGGCCCGCGTTATTTAGAAGTGCAATTTGTTTTTTTTTTCTTTCCCCGACCCAAAACGGCGTTGCCGGCGAGAGTATAATTAGAGTTGGCTGTGAGACAGGAAGGCCGGCAGCGTTCTCAAGGGCTGCATTGTGCGGCGCCAGAGCGCAGCCTCGCGGGCAGCGCAGGCCCTCCGGCCCCGACCCTTCACGCCACACAATGCCCCGGCCATCATCGCCGGCCGTCAGCAGATTCTACGCCGGCCCGCTCGGCCCGGCTCGCTGGCCAGGTTCAAGCGTCGTGAGAGTGCCGGGCCGACCTCCAGTCGCCCCCCGTGTAACGGGAAACAAACCAGACGGCGACGGTGGCGAGCCGTGCAAATCCAGTGGGGGGGGGGGGGGGGGCGCAAGATATTAGCACACAAAATATGTGGACGGACAATCACTTTGTGCAGGCTTCTGGACGAACAAACACGCACAAAAAGTGCTTTAAAAAAAAAGAAAAGACGCACGCACGCGCCCATGCACGCACGCACACACACACAATTGGCCATGCATGGATGCATTCTCTCGTGTGACGACATCCATTCTTTTCACCCATTATTCCTCGTTAGTTCCTGTGCATGACATGCAAGCATGACACACACACACACACACACACACACACACACAAAACTCTTGTATGTTCCAAAGGCCCCCCAACCCCCCCGTTGAGTTTCACCCCATGGCCCCAAACAATGTTTACTCGTGGGGCCACAAATGACCACCACGCCACCCCCTAAACACCCGGGCAGACCCAGTCGGCCAGACCAGACCGGCGTTGTGTTTGCTCACCGGCCCCGCCAAACCCAATCAACCAAGAGCCGTTTCTGTGCCGCAGCACGTTGAGGGAGGAGCCATCAGGTGTGGTGCTGTGATACGACTGCCTGGCGGCGGGACAAAGACCCAGGATGCCCGGCGGCTGAGGGGCGGCCATGTCGTTATCACGTTTGGCTCGGGAACCGTGCATTATCACTGTGCTAACAAGGGTGTGTGTGTGTGTGCCTTGATTTTCTACCGACATTGCACAGGTATATATATATATATATATGTATATATATATATACGGTGTAAACAGACTAGACTGCTGTCGGCAATAACGTGCATTCCGTATTGAAGTACATGGTATAAATCAAACATAAGGATCACAATTATATTGAATGTGGAGGCCGGGCATTGTGTTGTGACGTTCTCGCTGGGCTCCACCACCCACAGCAATGAATTCCACCGCCCGACTTGATTATTTCCATTTCCAGCAAAGCAGGGGGCGCTCCCAATTAGAACAGGAACCAACAAGAAAAACACAGGCATCGACCAATCAGCTGACATGGAGATGGTGGCTTGCCAGCCCGTTCTGCCAGTGTTTCACCCTCCAAAGGAATGACGTTAAATAAACGAGAAAATGGCAAGTTTGACAGGCCATGGTAATGGAGCACAGTAAACACGTGACAAGATATGGACAGACCAAGACGATAGAGTACATCAAGAGGATGACTAGAAATATAGATTGAGACACCAATCAAATTGGGGCGCAGTAAATCAATGAGCGGATATGGACAGACCTAGGTAGTCTAAATGGATAGACAGACACGCTGAGGTTATCAAGCAAAGTAGGCAGATGAGTAGATATATGGATGGACAGACCAAGGCCATCGAGCAACGTGAAAGGAGAACTGGACATACAGACGGATAAACCACCGCGCACGCCGACCATAAAGAACCGGGATTCAGGGGGCCAGTGCGCCTCCTGACAGATCGACTCGCCGGGCCTGCCCAGCATGCGGCCCAGCATGCGGCCCAGCATGCGGCCCAGGGTGGGGCGTCAGCTTCGCCTGCGACAGGGAGGACAAAAGGCGATGGATGTCTCCGGTAAGTATGTGTGGCCTGCAGATAACCAGCAGGGGCTTGTTTGTGGTCACTTGTAGTGCCAAGCAGGGCGTCAGAGGCCTGTAGTGGCCTTCAAAGGGCCGCTGCCAAGACCGGCACCGCGGCGGGCCCAGAGCCCCTGCCGCATCAAACGGTCCGGCACCGGCAGCCACAACGCCACAGAAATGTCAAAGATAAATTTAAACACCGACCACCTCGCCGCTTAAACCGCCGCTACTCAACGCGCGGGCACTTGTTGGCGAGGACGGCGCCGTGCGTCAAGAGATGATGGCTGATTCTGTGACTGTTTACTATTCCTATTCAGCAGATGGTGTTTTTCCGAAGCGACTTGCAGCAAATCCAGATACAGGTCATTAAAGAGCAAGCAGGGGTTAGGACCGGTCTTGCTCGGGCATGTCCACGGGTACACTGCAGACAGCGGGGGGGGGGGGCTTCCCACCCAGATCCACTAGGCGGGGAGGGAAACACCCCAACCACCCTTACTATCGCTACCCCACTGAGTGAGACGGAGACATCGGACACCATCGCTTCCTGGCCTTTTCTTACAGTTCCATCCTTGCCTTGGTGTTCGCCATTTCCTACTGGTTTCTCCTTTCTCCCTCCCATTCTCCGGGGGAGATGTCCTGACAGGCAGACATAAATCTTGGGGCTAACCGCGGGAACACGGGGAGAACCCTGATAGGTCAGATAAATAGGCCTGTGTGTACCGATTGCCGGGCGCCAACATGGCCTCCCGTCTCCCGTCGCTGCGCCGCAGTAGTGCAGCCGCAAAACAGTGGACTTGCACGGCAGCTGCAGCACACCTAACCCTTCACCGCAGATGGATGCTATTCACCACCTGCCTGGACACCATTCAGTCTGGCGGCCGCCAAGACTGGGTGGGGAAACAGAGGCACAGACAGAGAGGAATACAGAGACATAGAGAGAAAGACAGAGAGAGAGAGAGAGAGCGAGAGAGAGACTGAGACGGACACTGAGCAAGTGAGAGCGAGGGCAAGAGCAAGCAAGAGTAGGAGAGAGACACACACACACACACAGATCAGCGAAGAGCCTTCCAGGCCCAGATAACGGCTAGTCAGATGGTGTGTGTTGTTGATACACGTTCCCATGCTGTACAACCATGGCCTTGGACTACAACATGCTGTAATCGGTGATATATCGTTACTCCCACTAAATTACTCAACTAGGACTAAACGGTTATATGGGCATGTAATGCATCACAAGTCGGTGGGCAGGAGAGTATTGGCTAGGATGCCAAGAATCCCAGCTGAAATTTACCAGGTTTAATCCCCAATGTCCACAGCATGCAAGTAGCCAGGCAACCTTGAGCAAACCTAAGTGAAATGTATCAAAATTTCCTTGTAGCTTCGGATCAAAGTGTCTGCTGAATGAATAGTAATAGTCCTAACATGATTGCAGCGAGGGTGTTACTGAAGTATGTTCCAACTATGTCTAGTTGGAACTCGGAGTGCCCACAACCAAAAGGTTTGAAAGGTAATTTTTGGTTGTTAATCCTCGAGACGCCAAGAGAGAGGGACAACCGGCCCCACTGTGTGCCTGTGTGTTATAATCATGCACGTGTGCTGCTGTGTCACCCAGAGCTAAAGCAGACCAATGTGGAGATCCATCTTTAAAGAGCTTTAAGGGCTTAACCGCTCCCACCTGATGCTGCCTGTCCTGCTGGCCTCCTTGGACGGGGGTGAGGGTGTGGGAGAGGGGATAAGGTCTGGAAGGGGGGGGGGTGAGGGTCTTGGAAAGGGGGTGTCCGGTCCCAGAGGGAGCGGCATAAGCCCCACTCAGCCCTCCTGCTCTCATGTAGAATCAGGACTCAACTTCCTCTAATGGGGGAGCCAAGACACCACCACTACCCGACCACCTCCTGTGAATCCATCTCCGGTATGGGCCGATCACACCCACAGCCTACCCCTTCACACCTTCTCCATGGTGGGGGATGGGCAGGAGAGGGTGTGGGCGGCACCAGCTGGTCACTCCTCCAGACAAAGAACCCCTCTGAATGTGCTCATGCATTAGAAAAGACCTCATCTCTCCCCGTCTCTCCATCCATCCATCCATCTCTCTGCTAGTTGCTCACTAACTCATCTGCCAGAGACCCACCACCAGCAGATGGATGCACGGCCAGAAGTCACTTCCTGTGTTTTGTTTGTCGTGATGAATCTGACCAATGGAATGTGAGAGGGCGGGGCTATGAAAGAGCGATGAGGCCGGAAGACACGTTAGGCTTTCAGAACTCTGTTAATGTTCATGAGAGCGTCGTAACGTACATGTCATCATAGTAACAGCTGTCCTTGCTTTTAGGGTCAAAGGGATTTTATTTATCAAATGCACCGTATACCACAAGGTCATTCTGGACAATGAACTTCGACCACATTTGGTTTAAAACAGATATCCTAATATCACCTAAACCACCCAGCTCTGAAGGCCTGCGACGGTGGCGGCCATGTGGATCCTTGGGCAAATATTGACAATCCCATTACGATGTGGACTGTGTACATTACATACCCGAGCTAATGTTTCAGGTGTGTAGTTTAACTGGGAGCCAAGAGCTGCCGCAATGAAGGAAGGGAGTTTCTACAGTAGAGCAAGCGGGTAGACATTCTCATTTATCACCTGTCTTCACATTCATTCTCGCCAACCAATTGGGAGAGGCCTACCCCATTCTGCCAGCCAATCAGGAGTGAGCACAGCTCCAGAGGCCACAGCTACCTGGAAGGTCTTGAGGGGATGCTAGCCTATTTCACCATCGAACTGAACTTTTCGATATGAACTTCAAGAAGCTGTTCCAGTGTTGTAAAAACAGGGTCAGGACCAAGAGTGAGCACAGACTCAAATAACTAGTTCAGAAACTGTTTCTGCTCTGTAGAGACAATAGCTCAGACTGTACTCTGACCATCCACAACCAAAGCAGAACAGGACACTACAATATTATAATGCCAATACATGATTGTGTGTACAAAAAGCAGACTTAACTTTGGACCTGGCAAACTACACTGTTATGTCAAGATGTACTTCATCAATCCCAGACTGGAAATTCAGGTTAATATGGGTAATGAAGATGAACGTATTGCAGAGCGATTACATCACAGTGACTGACAGCTAAAGAGAACCAATCACGGCGGGACAAGTCGAACCTTACTAGAGCCAGTAGTGTTTTCTCTAGCGGCAACAAACCAGTAGAGTGGGATGTCGGCTGTAGCTTGCAGGTGTACGTGCCATTAGCCAGGGTGTGCTAATAATACAGGGCTACGCATAAAAACCTGTTTAGCCAAGTAGACAATACCCATCACAGCCTGTGGAGACACACCCATGTGGTGTTTGTTCCCCCATTCAGACGCCTGCAGAAGCTGCAGACCCAACAGAACCTGATCCGGAACGTAGGGTTTAATGGAAAGGTGATGGTGGTTTTAACGCTGGCCTCAGGCATGGGGTTAATTGTGTTTTAGATGATATGAAACAATAACAATTATATATATATATATATATATATATATATATATATATAAAGAATGATCGGGTGAATTATTATTATTTATATTCAGATACACAAACAATACAATCATATGCCTTTTTTTTTTTTAAACTGAAATAAATTCAGCATCAAATTTAAATAAATCAAAAACGACAAGAACCGATGATGTGGTTCCTCAGGAAGTGAGGCGGATGATGATGATGGTGATGGTGGTGATTATGGGACCTGGGTTAAGTAAATCCCCGACAGAGACATGCTAGCCCGGCAGAGACCCAGCGCAGGGGTGGAGGGCCGCGAGCAGACAACAGCCGTGACATCGGATATGAGAGGGTCCAGTGAGACGTGCTGAATGGACTACGTTGTCCCCGGTCATGGGACACACGGATGGCTGAGAAGATAATTCCCTCTTCCTGAACACGATCCGGCAGCCGCGGCTTCAGGCTGAGCGTCTACCAACCAGAGCAACAGTTTGACTGGGGGGGGGGTCGTTTATTAAAATGAAAACTGCGTCGCCCCTCCGCTCATCAAACCTGGAATTGCCCGACGATCGTTCAAAGGAACCAAGCAGGACTTCCCACGAGAGGGGAAGTCGCGGCAGTAGCTCAGTGGGTAGAGCGGGTGGACAGAGCAGGTCATCCTCTAACCGTAGGGTCGGCGGTTCAATCCCCTTTATCCCCCCCCCCCCCCCCCCTCCTCCTCCAACTGTCCACATGTCGAACCCCACAAATGTACTGATTATAAGTCACTTGGGACAAAAGTGTCTGCTAAATGCCCCCTCTACCATTTAGGAGAAAACAACAGCATTACAATTTAAGAACGACTCCCCGGATACAAACGGACACGAGCGGGCGGTCCAAAGAGAGAACACCAGGACGCCAAAGGGGAAGCCGTCAGAGTGAGACGAGAACAGTGGCGTGTGCATCGTCTGTACGGCAGTGAGCTGCGTAGTAAAGAGGGGAATTCCTCGCAGCACACTCCAGAGAGGCCGTGCTTCCAATCACTAATGAGCTCTCCCTCTCTCTCTCTCTCTCTCTCGTCAACGGCCTGTGCTCCTTGAGCAGCACAATGTGATCACTACTCAGTGAAACGTTGTACAACTGCTATTGCAGTCTTCCACTGCAGCACTATATCCCGGTAATTAATCAGTGTTGAAAAGTGATTATATTCACAGCCAGTTCCCACAAAAGACGTATCAGTACTTCCCTCATGGGTGCAATCCACCAACGTGTAGCTGAGCAAGATGCCCGCACTTATTTTCATATTTAAACTGGTAGGCTGCCATAGTAACTGCCATTTCTTTTCTCTGACTGATCTCTTGTTCTTATATTGACGGGAGAGGTTTTTTCCGGCTGGCTTGCCAATACAAAGAAGAGATTGCTTGGCCCCTACATCATTAGAATATCTGACTTCAGGGTGGCTTAATGTACCGTGACCTGTGGGCGAGAAAGACACAGAGGCCGGGACACTTGGTGAGACATGGAGAGACATGGATACCGAGACTGAGAAAGAGAGACAGAGCAGTATAGCTAACCTACCACTGCATGTAAATCTCCATCTGTTCACATATTTAAACCCCTCATATCCCTGACATAGGCTCTTCCCGCACTACCACGTGTCAAGGGCGCGTGCACACACACATGTACACAAACACAGAGAGAGAGGTCCTAGAGATCATGTTGAGAGCAGACCTGCAAACTGGTCAGAGAAAAAAAGGTGACAGCGTAATGGGGCCCCCCAAGAATTTTTTTTGTGATTTAAATATGTTAAGTACGCAATGCTGAGCGTTTTGACAGTAGGATTTCTGGAGGTATATAGTATGTCTATAGTGTTTCCCCTAGATTTTTTTTGTAGCAGTGGTGCTGTGTGTTGGTAACCTAGCAACACTAGGGGGGTCCGGGGGGGCATGCCCCCCCGGAAGAAAATTTTGAAAAATAACCCTTTAAATGGTTACTTCTGGTGAGATTTTTATGAAAAAAAGTTACAGATTGAGCTTCCAAATATGACATAACAACCAACAGAGTCAAGGTATCTGCTGAGACCAGATCATTGTGAAAATGTGCGATCACACTGTTCAATATTGCGATGACGATATGACTTGCGATAATAAATAAGAAAAGAGTAAAATTTTGGTCATGGTGAATACGTCGATATGAATTTAAACAAATTTGCATATCGTGACGTCACTGACCGCGTCTCCATCCCGTAAAAGTTTAGTGGTCTCCTTGACGTCAGTCGACACGTCACTTTATAGCGGTGTCGAGATATTTCAATGCATTTTTTCATGTAGGACCTATTGCTACCGTGCATGAACCCAAAGTAATAATTTAGCCTTCTATAACTTTGAAAGGTGACTGCGAACATTTTCTTTACTGCAGCCGCAGCCATCATAACAGACAAGCGCGAACCATTGATGAAATGAAGCGAATATAAAAGAAAGAACGTAGCCTACGTGTGTATGTAGGCTATTTATATTCTTGATACCTTCTAAAATATAGTTAATAGGGTTTTATTGTAGTTGCATTAGTTATTTGAAGAGTTAAAAAAAACAACGGTCGGTCTTAACGCAAGTATACAACCGGCAAGTCGGTCGGACTAAAAGGGAAAAATAAATATTTGGGTCGGTCCTAAATTGACAGGGTGGGTCGGGTTACTGCAAACCACAATATTTAAGGATGATTTAAGGATAAGGATGGCCCGAGTGCGTTGCGAACTTATCGCATTACAGACCAGCTTTTGCGATGTGTTTATCATGAACGCTCACATCGCGATGACGATGAAAATTGAGACGATGAGTCCATACAAAGTACTGATAAACTAGATTAAAACATGTTTTGCACTCTGTTGCTGTCACTCTACACGAGCAAAAAACTCACTTTTTGCCTGGCCGGCATGCGTGTCTCAGCCTCCACTTGATAAGCCAACGCAGCCTTCCCCGACCCCGACCCCCCCCCCCCCCCCAAAAACAAAAACAAAAACTCTTCGGATCTACACGAGTCACGTGAATGACCCCTTTGACCCAAAAAACGGCGATTGTAGCCGAAAAGCGACAAGTTTGCAGGTATGGTTGAGAGTTCTGGTATAACAAGGTGCGTTAAAGTACACAAGACAACAGACACGAGTGTGTAAAGGTGCTGCTTTGAGCTGCTTACGGTCTACTGGTAGTAATCGGACCACTACACCAGTATGGACTGGGAACACAACGGGAATTGGGAATTAACTGCAAGGGATGTATCCTGTAGACTTAAAAGGACACGGGGGACATGACTCTTTTTAATGTCAGACAAAAATGGACGTCAACATCAGCGATGGGCGCCACACTGGGATGAGAACAGCATTGTGGCTGTCGGTTGTTTCAGTCACACTTCCTGTGACCTACATCCACACTGGAGCGCAAGATGCAGAGAAACCTCCACGGGCTGCGGTCTGTCGCCGACACACACGCTTCCCTTACTGCTGCCGCCGCCGCCGCCGCTGTCCCCGGCCCGGCCCTGACCTTCCGGAAGCTTAGCCCTCTGCAGCACCGGCGCGAGGCCATATGCTCCGCGTCAACACACGCTCGCGGCAGGCGACAAACTGCCACTGTGCGTTTGTGTCCGTCTGGCGGCCGGGGCCAGGGGTGGAACTCCGACCCAGAGGTCCGGGGTGGCTGGTCCATTGGGCCGGAGGTGCCGGGCTCTGGCTCCCTCGCCAGGCATTCACCGCTAAGACGGGAAGACCCCTGCTTTCTGTGTTGGGGAGACCCCACCACCACCACCGTGCTCCAACCGCCTTAACGCGCAGGAGGACGGATTAATTATGAACTGGAGGTCTTTTGTTAAGTTCCTCTAACTCTGATGGCAGCCTCCTCTCGAGTGCAACTCACACGGTGGCTTGTCCCCCCCCCCCCCCCCCCGGTTCAAACTGAGCCCTCTTAAGCTGTCACCACGAGGGGCTCCTCTCCCTCTGATCTGGCCAGCAGACGGACCAACTGAACTACTTAGCAAGCATGTCGTTGAGCTGCAGGCCGCCATACAGTCGGGGTTGAATCGAGGATCCGCACACCGCAACAAAGAACACTGGGATGGACTGGCAACTTCCGGTGTGTGCACCGCAATCTCAAGAGTGTGCGGGTTGGGTCCCGCGGACGCAGAGATTGTCTCTTGGGTCACTAGATCAAAGTGTTGAGGAATCCAGTATCTGGACGGACAGTCATTTCATTTTCTTGTGACTCATTCGGGGCTGGAACCCACTAGTCAACTACAGCCCTAAATATACAGTGTCCCAACCACGCAGAACGCTAAACAAACAGTGGCACACCGGCCTGTGTGTGTACGACGGGCCAAAACAAACAGTGAGCATGTCCATTGTTTACCATTCTCAGGGGGCTACGTAGACATGGCTTTGAGGAAATAACCGTCAGCAGAGGAGTTAAATTGATCTCCCTCTCTCTCTCTCTCTCTCTCCCTCCCTCCCTCCCTCTCTCCCTCTCCCAACTGGCATCATGTTCTCCACACAATGCGTTTATATGAACCCCAAACGTTGTCACAGAGCTCTCCTTGTTCAGGGTAGAGAACAATGGTGGCCTGGCTCAGCATAATGAGTGGTGCGTGGTCTCCGGTCAGTGTTTTAGGCTCCACCGCTCAGGAGCGAATGAAGCGGACGAATGCCAGCCAATCATACCTCACTTCAAAAAACACCAACGGCAAACATCCTCCACATAGTACACACGAGTGGGCGGGGGGGAGAGGGAGAGAGAGTGAGGAAGGGAGACTCGTTCCGAGCGTGCCTCTGGCAGCGATCGGTCGCCAAACCCGCGCCGACCACTTATTGGTCGTTACTACGGGCAACAAAGTGCACGCCAGCGCTGTGTGTGGGCGTGCCGAGTTGGCCAGGCACGCCCACTCTGCAGCAGGACGCTCCTCCGCGTGCATCTCTCCACAAAAGAAGGCGTCCGTCAAGCGAGACCGCTCAACTTTGTGTCGCGCGCTTTAAATAACCGGGCACACAGATGGTCCTCACAAGCGACATACCAGCCACATAACAACAGTCCACATTCACCGCACGCATGAATGCGTACATCAAGTGCGTGTTGCATCACAGCTTTACGTGAGGAAACAGGACGTTTGACATTGGGTTATGGGTGTTTAAGTCACATGGGGGTGAGGGGGTTAATTGGTAAAATGGTGCATACCTTGGGTAGTTCTTTGAGTTGGTTGGCATCGAGGAGAAGCTCTTCTAGGCTGCGGCTGTAACGGAATATTTCGTCGGGTACAGTCTGTAGGTTACAATGCCGCTTGTCCACAGACTCGACGTGGCGGTTACACCGCCACAAAGGGATGCACTTCAGCATGTCCGGCCGCCTTGGGGGGATTTGGTTGCCGGTTGCTACTCAATCCTCCACATCGAAGGGAACAGCAGGCAAAAACTGCTGGGGGCGAGGAATCACAGTTGAATCAGGCCTAAAAAATATATATATTCAATGTCGCGACACTCCTCTTCCACGGCGATCCGAATGAGGAGGCCAATATCCAGTTTGGGCAGAACAAAATAATCCTTTCTGTGAATGGTTTACTAATCTCGGTTCAATGCCACCGCCGTGCAGATACGGGGGGGTTAGTCGCAGAAGAACGGAAACTATCATAAAGCCAGGAACTCTGTGGGTCTTCAGTGTCCCCTCACTTGAACTCCCTCCACAGTGGCTGATGCTAGCCTGTGTGGCTACCCATATCATCACCCGATCCAACGTCCCTGTCGGGGCTCGTTGAAAACACTAACAAACAGACATGCAACTAACTATAAAGCTCTGCCATGGTTACAGGGAGCAGTTGCTATACAAACTAATACAAGTTTATGCTATTAATGAATAACTACCGCATAATGTCCCGCGGAGAGAACGGCAGGGTTGACCCGGGGATGAAGACGTCCTCACCGGCTGTGTTATTAGCGAGCTAGTTCACGTTAGCAACATTAGCTTAGCAAGACGCTTCGTTTACGCCTTTGTGACCAGCGGACGTTAAGCTAATTCAACGGGCAAACGCTGAAAACATCGAGTCTGCCAAGGGCTAGCGACGTACGCACATCACAACAGAAAGCGACTCGGACCGATACTTAATTAAATTATGTGAGCAAGATATCAGCGGAGCTTCAGCGACTGCAGCGCTTCCCTCCCCTCTGGAGCAGGCCGGCGAGGCGTGTGGGGGGCTGGGCTAAGCTCGACGAGTAGCAGCGCAGCTTCGGTACCCCTGCTGGGGCTTGCAAGCCAGCTAGCTTTTAGCGCCTCCTAGCGGAGTTTGTCATCCAAGAGTGTAGATCTTTAGGTCTTTTTATCTGACGTGTAATAATCCTTAATATATGAAAGTATTTCAATGTTTATATTGAAATACTTACTTTTTTTGTTGCGTATTTTACTTTTCTTATTATTATTGTAGAATTTTAATGTTCATTTTCAATGCCAATAGTTATTATGGACACTGGTGATGGTCACTTTTCATATACGTTTGTGGAAAACAAGGCTTTTTTTCCAGACTTAAATACAAACAATTTACTTGAGCACTGCCAAACCATGTTTCATTGCGTATGTACGCAATTTCCCTCAGGGATCAATAAAGTATGTCTGTCTGTGTCTTTTGCAGTAACCACAACAATTGTAATAACATTTCTGCAATAACCTTTATTTTCAAGAACAGAATAATGCATACCAAAACAATTTATTTGATGCATTAAGGTCGATTAATTTACATCAATACATTAAAAAAAAATTGCCCCTCCCAAAAGCTGATAACTTTTCAATGGCACATCTGAAACAGGAAGAACAGAGAAGGCCGTCTTCAGTGGGCGACAGCGTTTTAATACTCCTCTCCTTCCTCTTCATCTCCATCAGCAGAGTCCAACCCCACCTCCTCGTAGTCCTTTTCCAGAGCAGCCAGGTCCTCGCGGGCCTCAGAGAACTCTCCCTCCTCCATCCCCTCCCCGTGTACCAGTGAACAAATGCCCGCTTGGCGAACATCATGTCAAACTTGTGGTCCAGGCGTGCCCAGGCCTCAGCGATGGCGGTGGTGTTGCTCAGCATGCACACGGCCCGCTGCACCTTGGCCAGCCCCCCCCCCCCCCCCCCCCCCCGGCACCACTGTGGGAGGCTGGTAGTTGATCCCCACCTTACAGACGCAGCAAATATGAGTGCAGGTCATCACTTCAGACACCAGCCCGAGTGCATGTCTCCATACATATTTTTTGTAAATGGTGGGCAAGGTAGTGAGTGTAGTGGTTAATATGTTGATGGTGAGATGCCCTGAAACCCTACCAGTACATTAATGACATGTATCTGAATTCACTGCAAGTCAACTTGGATAAAAGACTATGCTAAACGGTAATGTATATAGTGGAATGCTAAATGACTAAAATGGAAACAGTGAATAGGATAATGTATACACTATGCGATGCCCCCCTAACTGACGCTGGTCATGAAGTACTGCGGTACCTTGAAGCCAGTGGGGCACCAGTCGACAAACTGGATGGTTCTCTTGGTCTTGATGGTGCCAATGGCCCGGTTCACGTCCTTGGGCACCATGGCGCCGCGGTACAGCATGCAGCAGGCCATGTACTTCCCGTTGCGTGGGTCGCACTTCACCATCTGGTTGGCCGGCTCGAAGCAGGCGTTTGTGACCTCCGCCACCGAGAGCTGCTCATGGCAGGCCTTCTCGGTGGAGATGACTGGGGCGTAGGTGACCAGCGGGAAGTGGATTCGCGGGTAGGGCAGCGTGTTGGTCTGGAACTCAGTCAGGTCCACGTTGAGGGTGCCGTCGGAGCGCAGCGAGGCGGTGATGGAGGAGACGGTCTGGCCCATCTATCAGCAGGTTGAGGTTGGTGTAGGTGGGGCGCTCAATGTCCAGGTTGCGGCGGCAGATATCATAGGTGGCCTTGTTGTCCACCATGAAGGCACAGTCTGAGTGCTCCAGTGTGGTGTGGGTGGTCAGGATAGAGTTTAGGGCTCCACTACTGTCGTGAACATCTGGACAACGAAGGGAGAAAGCTTCAATAAACGGCAAGTGAAGTGGAACTTTCTTAGGTCCTTGTCTTCCCACTGGAGGCATAAACAAACTTCTAAGTCTTTGTTGTATTTCAAAAAATAAAACAGGAGGTCGCTGGCGAAACAAGTATTCTACGAACTGAACCTGACCTCGCTTTAAGTACATTGGACAGTTGGGCTGTTGTCTGACCTGTCACTCATTATTGAGTGTGCTTATAAAAGCAAACTATATACTATCTACCATACTTAATATTCTTATTATTCTTTTTTTGGTCGACTACTCCTCCCACAGTTTTGGTCGCACATACACAAAAAAGGTATGAAAACGTGCGGCTTGGGCAGATCAGTGCGGTATGACTTTTCTAAGGGTTTCGGCAAACAGTTTTCAAATTATTTGTCAAAAAACACGCCGAAAAATCCCCCCAATGTTACCTTATGGAGAGGCTAGAGAGGATAACATCATAGCTAGAGTGGAGAGAAAAATTTGTCAAAAAATACATTTGGAAACTGCGCTCAAGGCCGCAAATGCCACTCTACAGACAAAAAATTCTACATAGAAACTTAGGAAAATTTGTCTTCTCACTCTTCAGCCTCATAGACTGTCATGTTAAAAAGGCGGGAACATTTCTGGAGGAAAGCAGAGGTAACATTTCTTCCGATCGTCCAATTCCTTCAGTTTTTCTTCACAAAACACATATGTAGATGTCCAGAAAGAGATGCTCAAAGATGCTCAAAGTGAAGCCTGAACTACGGTTTGGCCAGACATCCTTTTTGTTCAAGGGTACGAGGGTAAACAGATGTTTTTCTCTCTCTCTCAGCACCGTCAAATGTCACAGCAGCAGCTGCAGTTGACTGGTCTTCTCTGATTGGTGGCTGCCACCTAGCCCTGGTTGCATGGCTACCAAAGATTATAGAGCAGAGCAAGATAGATCAGTGGCTGCGAAATACGTTGACAACAATGAGGTACGTTCTCAAACTCTAGGGGCGCCATTTTAGTATTACGGTAACATTTAGGCAGTGTTACGGAAGGCTGACAGTAGTGTGCTGCAGGCAGCGGGTGGAGGCTGGTGTTCACCGTCGTGGGAACATGCCCTGTATCTTTCAAATGCTATCTTTTTTTTGTACTTTGACGAGTCGTGATAGTGACACGCAGATCAGGTCGTCTGTAGTGGACACAGGCGCTTAACAGGATCGCAATGGACTATACGACCCGATGTCTACATTTCTTGTTCGCCTGAACGTTTTATCAGATGTGGTGTTAAGTCAACTCTCAATGACAGATCTGGCTTTTTACATTGCTGATTATGGCAATTTATAGCCGAGCAAAATGCCCTTGATGTAGCGGCCATTGTTATTGACAACCTGTTGACAGCCAGCTGTAACTGTAAAACATCTGGGGTGGTATTACTAAAGATTCTGAGAATCCTCTCAGAGAGCTCCTAACTTAGTCTAAAAATTCCTAGCAAGGAGTCTTAGCTTAAGAGTGATTCCAAAACATTCTCAGAGAACTCTGAGCAAGGAATGGAAAAAAAACTCTTATTTTAGTGAGGAGGTGTGGTTGACCCCATTGCTAGGTATGACTCATTCTTTTAAAAGACGTGATTGGTTGATCCTAAATGCTGGATAAAAATACACTCTTGGTGATACTGGGAATAGAATGGACCGTGAAATCAATAGACCTAATCATAGAATCTAATCTCTATGAAGACTGTGTAGTTATGAATAATATTTTACATAAAAAGAACATCTTTGTTAAATATATAGTAAGCTGTCAGTGTTTGCTTGATCACATTGCTGTTGGAGGGTTGTGACAGACCTAAGTCATCACTGCTGCATTGTTGCATTTTTCCTGTTGCTAAATACCTTACAGTTGTGATGACTTTCATTTCCGGCGATATTGCATTGTGGCGTTGTGTTGGAGAAGTGAGTGCATCTCTAATGAGATCTCATCTCAATGAGATTTCAGACAGCGGAGCACCTTCTCTCACAGGCTGCTCCAGCTCCGCTGTCGAAGGGACAGATATAGGAAATCATTCCTACCACATTCCATTACACTGTACAATAACAGCCAATAACTATTGCAACCTTGCACCTTATATTTCAGTTCATTGCATTATATTCTGTACACTGTTTGTTTAAAAATACTTGCACTATATTTAATTAGTTTAGATTATATTTATTTTACATTTTTAGTTTATTTAGTTTTAGTCTATATTTATATCTTAATGTATATATATTATTTTTACATACACTTTTATTTTTATTTTTATTTTTATTTCTATTCTGTAATGCTGCTGCTACATTCGAATTTCCCAGCATGGGATTAATAAAGTATTTCTATTTCTATTTCTATTTCTATCTACCACAAAGATGATTCCTGCACGATCCAATCTGTAGCGTTTAATTAGCTCACTGTCATTCAGTGTTTGGAGAATATTTATCCTGCCTCTTCTTTCAGCCATTTTCTCCTCTGCTTAAGAAACTCTCCTAAGCCTCTTAAAAGTCCTCCTCCTTGCTCTTAGCAGATTTCACCTTAGGAGCTCTCTTAAGAGCTAAGATTCTTTAGGAATACCTTTAATCTTTACTAGGATATAGTCCCAATCTCAATTCTCTATCTTACCCCTTCCCCTTCCCCTTGGCCCTTCCCCTACGTCTTGGCCCTTGAAACAGAGGGGTAAGGGCTACATGCCCCTATGAATTGAGACAACACTCGTTACGGTTACGTCATCATACATTGACGACAAAATATTGACAATTTGTACACACTGCATGGTGTTTTGTATCTTTTTCAGTTAATACGGTTTTGAATTTCATTGATGTTCAGAAACAATGTCTTTGTTAACCAACATGTCTTTATTTACAATTATGAATGGCTACAACATTGACCGCATGACTCACTCCCACATTTGCTTTGAAGCGTATTTTGATTTAGCGTATTTTGATTTCAGAAATTTCTGCTCGTTTTCGTGCCGAAAACGTATTAGCTGCCGGGTTTCCTCCGGCGTTCCTGTGTGAAAAAGGACGATATGTAAAGCACGTATCGATTTGTCTCTAGTTGTCTACACTGATATCAAACGGAATTCGCTGCTAATTGTGTTTAGTAAACTAGACATACATGGAGTTCATTGCTAGTCAGAGAAATGTGTAGTTGTGCACTCAGCAATGTAACGTTCGCATATCGATTTTCAAAAAAGTTTCGATTAAGAATATGGTTGCAAATATATAGGTACAGGACTGTTTAGAGCACAAAACAATACTGTCGTAAATTTTAAATCAATTATTTCAGCCAAAAATACTTATTACTTACTTACTTACTTACATGTATGTGACTCTCGTTGAGATCTGGCCGCGATTGTTGCCGGTTGCGCATTGTAATGGGTACCCCTTGGTTTCAAGTAAGCTCCCGATCTTACTTGGTTTCAAGGGGTGTATACCCCTTCCCCTTGGCCCTACCCCTCGGTCGAAATGAGAATTGAGCTAGCCCTTCGTCTCACGTGAACGCGCAAAACCAAGGGGAAGGGGTAAGGGGAAGGGGTAAGATAGAGAATTGAGATTGGGCCATAGTCTTAACTTTGAGGGGAAGTTTTAAGAAAATGTCATGATTCTAAGAATTTTCTTAGAATTTGGCCACTAGGAGCTGGCCACCTGGCTGTTTGAGGGGACTCGTAGGATGGAATTGTGTCTGAAGTGTAACGATGAGGTTGATAAATAGATTTATTTTAATTTAGTTGTACGACAGTACAACTAAATTAAAATCATTAAAATCAAAACCTCAAAGTGCCACCATATGTCTTGTGTGCCATCACAAGACAGACAAATAATACATAGTAACAATAACAACAACCAGTCCCGACATTCCGTTCCAATGTTAAGTATAAAAATATAGATAAAAATAAAGAATAGGGTCTAGCAATAATAAATAAATGAATAATATGTATGTATATGTGTATGTAGATATGATTGTATGTTGTCAATGTCTATTTTGGTTCAGTAGTGTGATGCCTTTGGGATAAAAACTGTTTTTTCAGGTTGGCTCACAGCTTAGGAGCGGTGGCCTAGTTAATAGATAGCGAGACGATAAAGGGCCATCTAGTGGTCGATAAGATTATGGTTGAATTGGGATTACATGATGTGCCCAGGCATTCGAGGTTTTGCATGAAATTATATTCATTTATACAAGTTATGTTTAATCCTATGTGGGTTATTGGCTATTGGCTTGAATCGAGCTGTTGAGCATGGCTTCTCAAAATGGCATCCATTCAGGCTCAGAACGTAGCCTACTTCACCTCCATGACGCAACTGATCTATCTTGCTCCGCTCTATAATCTTTAATGGCTACCAAAGCCTGCCCCCCACAAGCCTGACTGAGATTAACTTTATTGAACTCTCTGTATAATAACAATGACAATGTCAATAATGTGAGGGCGAGAATCACGGGCCAGAGTCAAGCACACTCAAAATTTCTTTAGAAATGTTCTAGTTTACTACTATCACTGGACGCGAACACCAATCACCAATAGTGAACCGTCGTGATTTTATGCTTCTAAACTTAAAAAGAAAAGTTTGGAAGAATTAAGTGAGAGGTAGTGCGAGGTAATTAAGACACTAATATACAAAATTAAAGTTCCAAGTTTCAAGTTGTTGATCAAATGTGCAGCATCACTTTCAGTCATACTGCACAATTAAATGTTTTGGAAGAGGCCCGTTCAATCATGGAAGAAAATCAAATAATATTTTTTTATAAAATAAGGGCATCATGCAATAAAAAAACAGCAATGGAGAATGATGTAAATATATGGATACAGATGTGCAGGTATGAAGTGCATGTGCATTTAAATATTATACATAAAGTTTCGAATTATACAGTCAGACATGATTTCCATTACGACGGCATATAAGTATTATGCATTAAGTGTCGAATTATACACAAGTATCTATGGGTTTGAGGTATAGTTCAGCGGTTCAGAAGCCTGATGGCCTGTAAGTAGTAACTGTCCAGCAGTCGAGAAGTGCGTGACTGACCGCACCTGTACCATCTTCCAGCCTCCTGCGGGCCCCAAGGAGAGTGCCTGGGGGGTGCCTGGCTGGTGCCTGGGGTTCCGCTCAATTCACCCAGTGCCAGATTGTCTCATATGGGATCAAATAAGGGTCAGAAAGATTTTGTACTTGTACAATGAAGTTCACATGTGTAATAAAGTTTTGTAGTTTTAAAAATATTTTGTGTCTATGTAAAAACATTTTGTGCATGTGTAACAAAGTTTTAAAGTTGTAAAAACATTTTGTGCATGTGTAACAAAGTTTTGAAATTGTAAAAACATTTTGTGCATGTGTAACAAAGTTTTGAAGTTGTAAAAATAGTTTGTGTATGTGTAACAAAGTTTTGAAGTTGTAAAAATAGTTTGTGTATGTGTAGCAAAGTTTTGAAGTTGTAAAAACATTTTGTGCATATGTAAAACTAAATCCGACGGACACACAAATTTCCCACCTTCAAGTACAAAACTCAAGTTACGATTACGAATTTTGACCCTGTTTTGACGCCTGAGTGAATAGCCAATCAGCACGTTGCTTACTGACTTGCCAATCAACCCGGTGCCCACCCACGCGCCAACCAGCCATCCAATCAAGGAGCAGCAATTTCTGCCGGCCGGGATCTGAGAGCCAACTCAAGGCTGGGTTGCTGCTTCGTTTATACTTCCGCGTCGACGCGACGCGTTGGGACGGCGGACCCACGGCGGACCCTTTGTGGACCCTTTGTGGACCCTTTGCGGACCCTTTACGTCCTCGACGTGCACTTCCCCAAATCCTAGACGCGCGTCGAGGCGACGCCGTCCCAACGCGTTGGCTTTGGCTGTGATTGGTCCATGAACTACATTGGCTGGAGATCGCTTTTCCGGTTTCCACTCGTAAACACCGCCACGGTGTAAACACAGCCTTGATAAATGCTTCGACTGATTGGCGACAACACACACACACACACACACACATATATATATGTCCGTATGTAATGATCAGAATGGTCATTACATACGGATTACTAGCGAGTTATAAAAAGCCGTTCTTGATAAAGAACGGTTATGTCACTTTACTTTAGATCAAGACATTAGAAAGTAATCCATAATAAACTACATAGCTGTATATTATATAAAGCAATCGTATCATATAGTCATATCTGTTGATAAAAAACGTATAAAACTTTTGCCTTCATTTCTACTCTAAACTTTTTTTTAACTCGCTACTAATCCGTATGTAATGACCAGAATGGTCATTCTGGTCCCTCTACCGGTGTGGCAATGAATTGCATTTCGAGACGTAAGCCCCACGCAATCCCTCCGTTGAAATATCACAGGCTCATGACGGTGTCCGAGCAACGGCGTGGCCATTGCGTGATCTCGACGCGATCCCTACGCAGAAGCATGAGTGTCGTTGGCTCTCAGATCCCGGCCGGCAGAAATTACTGCTCCTTGATTGGATGGTTGGTTGGCGCGTGGGTGGGCACCGGGTTGATTGGCAAGTCAGTAAGCAACGTGCTGATTGGCTATTCACTCAGGCGTCAAAACAGGGTCAAAATTCGTACTCGTAACTTGAGTTTTGTACTTGAAGGTGGGAAATTTGTGTGTCCGTCGGATTTAGTTTTACACATGCACAAAATGTTTTTACAACTTCAAAACTTTGTTACACATACACAAACTATTTTTACAACTTCAAAACTTTGTTACACATGCACAAAATGTTTTTACAACTTCAAAACTTTGTTACACATGCACAAAATGTTTTTACAACTTCAAAACTTTGTTACACATGCACAAAATGTTTTTACATAGACACAAAATATTTTTACAACTACAAAACTTTATTACACATGTGAACTTCATTGTACAAGTACAAAATCTTTCTGACCCTTATTTGATCCCATAGTCTCAGCCGTTTCCGTGCAAGTCTTTCCAGCAATTCTCCGATCGCCTTCCCGGCTTCCCGGCCCTGCCTGTCCCCGACTAGGAACTCCGTCTGGCCGTTCCTGGTCTCTGCCTGCCTGTCTCCGATCCCGGCTACCCGACTCCGCATGTCCCCTACTTCCAACTCCGCCTCGCCATCCCCGGTTTCCGCCTGCATGTCCCCTGCCCCAAATATCCAACCCGGCCGTACCCGATCATGAACTTTGCCTCCCCCGCTCCTGGCCCCTGCCGACCCTCCCCTGTTGTAAATAAAACACGCTACTCTAACAAAATAAGAGAGGTTGAGAAAACCGGTTTGAAAGACAAAGACTTTATTATTACTTGCAGACTGTCAAACCTGCCAGCAATGCCAAAGTGGGACGCTATTTTTTTTTCGGACCAAAATGTTCTCACATTCCTTTTTAGACCAAAATTCAAATATGATGTAATTTTTCACCTTTTCTTTATTGTTGTTGTGATTCTTCGATTCTTTGAATTCAACACCAAACAAGAACACGTTTCTAGTTCATAACGTCATTACAGCCATTTATAAAACATTTAAATATATTAAGTGGGCCTATGATAAAAGGGAGAGCTTCGAGTCTCAAGTATCATACTCAACATACATTCCTTGGCTTGATTGCGAGAATTGCATGAAATGGGGACAGTGAAGCCTGCCCTGTGATTAAACTTTAAAGCTACGCATACATGGTCAAAAGCAGTGAGAGGTCAGTGGACGAGACAATATGCAGTAGTCGGAAGTGTGCACTATACTAACGCGCAGGGCCGGTGCTAGCCATTCTGCCAGAAGTGATGGTTGTGGGCTGGGTTGTTGTATCTGTACCTGAACTAGTAGTTGATGGTTGTTGGTCAGGGCTGAGTGCTGTTGCAGAGTCTGCAGAGCTTGGTGGTTGATGATGTGTGCTTGAACTGCTGGTGGATGGTTGATCATCTAAATCTTCCTCCTGGTCTTGAGGAACTCCTTGCATACATCTAAGCATTGACCCTGCATTCAAAAATACAAGTAAAATACTCAGGGATTGTATGCTGAAATACAGTTTTGCACCTTGATTCAAAAACAATATTACATATTAATTACAGGTTTATCTAAGCCTATGTGTAAATCACTCGTACATGACAACATTTAAAACTAATTCATCTTTAAAACAATGATTGATGACTCACAATATAAAAAAATCAACATAATTTGAAAACTATAAATGTGAAGGGAGGGGGATCTACATAACTAAATACAAGACGTAGGGGAAGGGGAAGGGGCAAGGGGACGGGGAAGGGGTAAGATAGAGAATTGAGATTGGGCCTAAAGACTTCTTTCTTTTCAAGTTGTAGTTTCACCTGCAGGTGTCGCCCTTGGCCCCTTGGCCTATGAACCTCACGAAAATGTCGAGTAACCCCTGACTGCAGTACGCAGATCGAGGAGTGGCTCAACGTGGGAGGACCTAAACGTTTAACTCCGACCACTTGCGGACTTATCAAGTGGAGCTCCACTTCAGAACGAAAATATGTCACCTCCACTGTGCCACGCTTTGAAAAAAAAAGTGTGTGTGTGTGCACTATCGCTTGGAGGAGCTATGTGAAAGAGGATGTCTCTTGAGGGACTTGAGTTTGATCTATGTAAGTTTGTAATGTTTTAATAATAAATAAAAGGAGTTAAAGTTTTACCCCGACGTCTGTTTTTTTTCGTGTCAGTAAGCAGGCTATAGCTGTAGTTTTACTCGCTAGCTGCTCAGAACTCTCTCTCTCTCTCTCTCTCTCTCTCTCTCTCTCTCTCTCTCTCTCTCTCTCTCTCTCTCTCTCTGTGTCTCACTCTCTCTGTCCGGATTTTCTCTGGTCAGGTAGGTTTACTGCAATGTATAAAAAACATATTTTTTCAAATCAAGGCATATGAACACAGTAACTAATGCACTGTGTTTGTGTGTGTTTCTATAGTATGTCTGAGAGAAATAAAGAAGGTAATCAATAAATCAATCACTGGAATTTGAGTGTGATAAGGCATAATAACAGGATTTTAATATCAACATTTAATGGTAGGTTAATGGTGGTTAATGGCTTAATAGTGCATTACATTTTGATATTGGAATTTTGCGTTGTCAATGATGATGTCAAAACAAATGTAATTAAATACATTCTGTGTCAATTTGTTACCTCAGCTACTTTGATTTACCTTGTGTTGCCTTTGCGTGTGTGTGTGCATGACAGGTGTCCCGCTGCGGTATGATCTACATGGAGCCCCACATGCTGGGCTGGAGGCCTCTCATGCTGTCCACGTTCAAGCCCTAACTGATTCACATCCTCTTCCTGAGGCCATCCCTCATGTGGTAACCCCCCCCCATACATGTCAATTTGAGTTATTGATTGATTTCAATGATAAAAGTTATGTTTTCGCTGGGGTTTAAGTGAATTTGTGCCTTTTATGTCTATTCCCTCTGATATATAGAGACACATTAGTGTACTCTTGGATGGTGATACACCAACCATTATTAAATGCACCAACAGTGAACTGTTCCACTGTCCCTTTTGCAAATATGTGGTAACTTTTACAAATCAAGGTAACTTTTACATAAACTGTGATGTTAGTGCTTAAATTCTCTATCAGTGCTTACATGTTCACCCTTTGTTGGTTTGGTTTTAGAGCTTATACGATGATCTCCTCTGTGGGAGGACACGATCAAATCGTATGTGTCTCTGGCAGAACCCATCTTCTTTGGTTAAACTAAGACGTCATCTGAAGCCAAAGATGTTAATTGTCAGTGAAGAGCGGGGTAAATAAAAATGTCATCAGTCATGACTCATGTATATCTATGTACAGTGGAGAAAGAAAGTATTGGACGGGTTTGCATTCGTACCACTCAAGAGAGAGCTCTAAAAAATCTGGCAGCAGATACTAATTTTACAGACAAAACAATGGGCAAGGCATAGCAGCATTTCTACTTCCAGCATGTTATGTAATGTTACATTCTTCCAGTATTCTATAGGCTTGTCCAGGAAAGTTGTGCGGGAAACTTTAAATGAGGTTCAGTATGTTTTCCTGCAGTTTTTTAGTCTTGTGGAGTAAACATGCATAGGGGTCATGGGAGTGCTGCCTCCTAATTTGTCTGAAAACTTTCTTTCTCCACTTTATGTACCCATAGACATGCACAAGATTAATTTATTGATTTATTGATTTGTACTTCATTTTCAACAGAGCTGTGAGCTACTGAGGGTCATAGAGGAGGTCACTGGCATTGGAGAAGAAATCAGGAGGGGGGAGATACAACTGCTCGATTTTATGTTCGATGTCATGCTCCCAGAGGTAAGACGATCAATCTAGCTTTATTCAGGATTGTGAGTAAATTATTGAGTTTATCACTGAGTCAATGTTGCATCCTTTTGGAAAACAAAAAAACATAAAAGTGCACTCTTTTGGACGACCGCAAGGTAATTGAATTAACTGTTTTTCAGATAATCATAAAAAATCTACAGGCGGAAGGAGTATGTAGACTACAAGCTGAAATCCTAATGGCCAGTGGGACTATGTCTTCACCTGTTCACATGTAGTAAACACCCTTGTGCTCTGTCTGTGCTCTCTCTCTCTCTCTCTCTCTCTCTCTCTCTCTCTCTCTCTCTCTCTCTCTCTCTCTCTCTCTCTCTCTCTCTGTGTGTGTGTGTGTGTGTGTGTGTGTGTCTCTCTCTCTCTCAATTTCTTTTTAACCCTAGATTATTTTTATTATTGCAATGTTATGTCTTTGTTGTTGCCAAATGATATGTTCTATAATATTCATGGGGATCTGTTGAATTAAAAATAAATGTGTTATGGTTGTAATTAAGGGAATTTGAGTTTTCTGAATGTATCCAAGTGTGTGTGTGTGTGTGTGTGTCTCTCTCTCTCTCTCTCTCTCTCTCCAGAAATAGCATCTTTATTAATATTTGGAATACTGTGTTGTTGTAGGTCCTAATCAGTATTGGTCATTTCAAATAAATGAATCAAATGTGTGTGTGTGCAGTCCTCTCTCTTGCCAAGGGCTCTCCTGGGTGACTGTGTTTAGATCAGGGCACTTTGTTTCAGACCAATTAACTTATGTAGCTTGTCAATGTAATCGAGTACATTTAACTGCAGTTTTACTTGAGTAGATTCGGATCTGCTTTGCTGTTATATAGAATAATGAGAAAGGTAGGCTACATTACATAGCAGTAATTTATCATTAAGCCTAACCTGCGTTCGCTGCGTTGGGCTAAATGTGGGCGGAGTTAAACGTTTAGCTCCGCCCACATTTAAGCCCAACCCCGATCTGCGTACTAGTTGGGCTAAATGTGGGCGGAGTTAAACGTTTAGCTCCACCCACATTTAGCCCAACCCCGATCTGCGTACTGCAGTCAGGTGCTTATGACTAAAAGGGTGACTGTGTTTAGATCAGGGCACTTTGTTTCAGACCAATTAACTTATGTAGCTTGTCAATGTAATCGAGTACATTTAACTGCAGTTTTACTTGAGTAGATTCGGATCTGCTTTGCTGTTATATAGAATAATGAGAAAGGTAGGCTACATTACATAGCAGTAATTTATCATTAAGCGTAACCTGCGTTCGCTGCGTTGGGCTAAATGTGGGCGGAGTTAAACGTTTATCTCCGCCCACATTTAGCCCAACCCCGATCTGCGTACTAGTTGGGCTAAATGCGGGCGGAGTTAAACGTTTAGCTCCGCCCACATTTAGCCCAACCCCGATCTGCGTACTGCAGTCAGGTGCTTATGAAAATGTCGGCATAGATAGAACTACTAAAGTTGATGAAAGCCCGTCTAATTTGGTTTAACACATCTCGTTCAGTTACAAGGTTTCTCAGTCAGAATTCATGTTACCATGAGCTGTTCTCCATTCATCAACTCATTACTTTAAAAGTAACATATTCTGTAGCATTACTTTTTCCACTACAATACACAATTGCATACTTGTTGGTTCACAGTACACATGCATCACGTAGGCTACATAACAAATGCCAAATAAACGTCCTGAAATGCAGTAGGCCTATATAACTAAACTTGGCTAATACTTACAGAACACTTAGAACACGGCTATAGAGCTAACGTTACTTTGTTGACATTAACTGGCATGAGCATAGACATTCATACAAGGAATAAATGTTACAGAATTAGCCTTTTTTATTTAAAATATTGTCATACCTGCGATCGACGCGTGTGCATCATCTCGCTGTCTCTTCTTTTCTTCTTATCCGCCCCCGACTCTTGATGCCTTTTCGAGGCCATGTCTAAACACAGGTGTCTGCCAAACCTGAGAATGATCTAATCGATCATACCACTGGGATGTGGGGGAGGGGGGCACCAAGGGGAGAGAGAGAGCAAACGTTACTTTTGTATTGCTTATCTATTAACACGTTTTACACATGTTCATTATAAATATATTGCGTTATTATGATTACTATTATGATGATGATTTTTTACGAGACAGATTTTTTTGGTGCCCCCCCAAGGCAATTGGCGCCCTATGTGCAATGCGTGTTCTGCGTGTGCGACAGACTGTATATGGTTATAACGGTAGTCAGTGGGGTCAAAAATGGGTAGGCTATGCGCTATATGCGGCGCCGCACCAGGGGGCGGGAAAAAACAAATAAAAAATATATTTTTGGTATTTTCCATATGTAGCTGCTGTTGTACGTTTCTAAATCATTTGTGCATTTCCTTAATGTTATATAACATTTTAGAGGTGCTGAAGGTGATAGCAGATACCATCTGCTCGGGGATCTCACTCAGCAAGCAGCAACAGCCAGCTAGGCATTCAATCACCTTTGTTAAATCTGGTGAGAAGCCTCAACAACGCCCAGGCCAAACAGGGGGGCTCCTGATAACAGCTAGGGACTGGCAGCTGAAGGTGGACTTGGGGAAACAGCTTAAATTCCCAGAGACCATCGCAGTGACCACACTTAGGCCGGACTTGGTTCTTATGTCAGAATCAACAAGGCAGGTGATACTGCTGGAGTTGACTGTGCCCTGGGAAGACCGGATGGAGGAGGCATTTGAGAGGAAGAGGGCCAAGTATGAGGAGCTGGCAGGCGAATGCCGGCGCAACGGATGGAAGACTCGTTGTAGTCCCATTGAGGTTGGTTGCCGAGGTTTCGCAGGCCAGTCACTCTGCAGGGCCCTCAAGTTGTTGGGAATAAGGATGCTGCTGAGAAGGCATCAAGATGGCTGTGGATCAGGAGGGGTGATCCGTGGGCCACACAAGCTACCTAGACACAAGCCGGGGTCTGATCACCCCCGGCTGGGTCGCCTGGGCGAGGGTGTCTGATGTTGAGAGACCCGAAACACCCTATGACCTCAGGTTACATCACTGATGATGTGTCTAGGTTGCACCAGAGGGTGTATATTAAACCAGTTAATTCTGGCAGAGCCAGTGACCTCCGGGAAAGACCGGATGACTACCACGAATAGAGTGGTGACAGCTGGAGCAGTGAGGGCTAGCACCCCAAACTGCAGCTCCCGTGAGGGAGCACCCACAATAAGCTACGGAAAACCCTAAAGAGTTATACCCCCGGGGGTGCCCGAGAGGGGGGGAGGATGAGCACCCCAACAGGATGGACGTACAGGTTTTGACCCAAGCTAACGGAATTACGACTATGAGTGCAGTTTGCTTATGTGGTAAAGTCTGCAAAAACCCGCGTGGTCTTAAGATCCACCAGACCAAGATGAAATGCTTGACTGGGAGGCAAGTGGTGCAACGCACAGGACCAGTGCCCGGTGAGACGCAGGAGGAGCCCGGCCCGGAGTCACCCCACAGTGCCCAGACCCTCCACGCCCCACAAGCCCTACCCCAAGTCATGCAGTCAGAACACCGTCGGGTTAAGTGGCCTTCGGCCAACATGGTGAAGGAGTGGTGCCAGTTCGATGCGGATGTTGATCAGATTCTCGAAGCCACAGCCAGGGGAGATGCTGACCAGAAATTGCGCACAATGAGTGCAATGATTGTCAGCATCGCCGCCGAAAGGTTTGGCACCAAGGAGCACCACCCGATCAGCGGTGCAGGGGAGCCAAACCGACGGCAGAAGAAGATCAGCCAGCTGCGGCAAGAGCTTAGACTGCTAGGACGGCAGTACAAGCAGGCAAGAGAGGAAGAGAAGGTAAGTATAGCAGAGCTCCGCAACATCGTAAGGAGGAATCTCACGACACTCCGTCGTGCTGAATGGCACAGGAAGAGGGGGAAGGAGAGAGCCAAGAAGCGTGCCGCCTTCATTTCAGGCCCTTTCAACTTCACCAAGAAGATCCTTGGGCAGAAGCGAGGTGGACAATTGGCCTGCTCTCAAGAAGAGGTTGACAAGTACCTCAGGGCAACTTACAGCGACAGCGCAAGGGAGCAGGATCTTGGACCCTGCAGCTTTCTGATTACACCACCAGAACCCACTTCAGCATTTAATACCAAGGAGCCAACCCTGAGAGAAGTTGAGGACATAGTCAGAGCAGCTAGATCCAACTCAGCTCCAGGTCCCAGTGGAGTACCATATGTTGTCTACAAGAGGTGCCCCAGGCTCGTGCAGCGACTCTGGAAGATCCTTAGGGTCATCTGGAGGAGGGGGAAGGTGGCTCAGCAGTGGAGGCATGCAGAGGGTGTATGGATTCCGAAGGAAGAGAACTCTCGCACCATCGAGCAGTTTAGAAACATCTCACTCCTGAGTGTGGAGGGCAAGGTGTTCTTCAGCATTGTTGCCTGGCGCATGACAGAGTTCTTCCTGAAGAATGCATACATCGACACCTCTGTGCAGAAGGGGGGGGTCCCAAGGGTACCAGGGTGCATTGAGCACACGGGAGTTGTTACTCAGCTCATCCGGGAGGCCCGGGAGGGCAATGGGAACCTGGCAGTTTTGTGGCTTGACCTGTCTAATGCTTACGGGTCAATTCCCCACAAACTGGTGGAGACCTCGCTTGACCGGCATCATGTTCCAGGCAAGATCAGGGACCTCATACTGGACTATTACAACTCTTTCAGTTTGAGAGTCACCTCGGGGACAGTAACATCAGCATCACATCGGCTGGAGAAAGGCATAATCACTGGGTGTACAGTCTCAGGGATTTTGTTTGCCTTGGCCATGAACATGCTTGTTAAGTCAGCGGAGGTGGAGTGCAGAGGACCGCTCACCAAGTCAGGTGTGCGGCAGCCTCCCATCAGAGCTTTTATGGATGACCTGACAGTTACTACAACATCAGTTCCAGGCTGTAGGTGGGTTCTCCAAGGCCTTGAGCGGCTCATTAACTGGGCGCGTATGGGCTTTAAGCCTGCTAAGTCCCGTTCTCTGGTGGTGAAGAAGGGGAAGGTTACAGACAAGTTCCGGTTCTCGCTGGGAGGTGTCCAGATTCCATCGGTTTCAGAGGAGCCAGTGTAGAGCCTGGGGAAGATCTTTGATGGCACCCTGAGGGACAAAGCAGCGCTCAAGGCGACCAGCAGAGAACTGGGTAACTGGCTAGTGGCGGTGGATAAGTCAGGGCTGCCAGGTAAGTATAAAGCATGGATATATCAGCATGGCATCCTGCCACGCCTCCTCTGGCCACTACTGGTCTACGATGTCCCACTAACGACCGTTGAGGGCTTCGAGCGTAAGGTAAGTAGCTTCCTTCGCAGGTGGTTGGGCCTACCAAGAAGCCTCAGCAGCATAGCCTTGTATGGGCATAAGAACAAGCTGCGACTTCCCTTCAGTAGTCTGTCGGAGGAGTTCATGGTTACCCGTGCGAGAGAGGTGCTGCTGTACAGAGACTCGAGTGACACCAAAGTCTCCTTAGCGGGGATTGAAGTGCGGACTGGGCGGAAGTGGAGAGCCCAGGAGACGGTCGAGCAAGCTGAGGCGCGGCTGCGCCACGGTGTTCTGGTGGGAACAGTGGCGACAGGCCGGGCAGGGCTTGGGAGCAACCCAGGACCTCGGTACAACAAGGCCCGGGGGAAGTAGAGGCGGCAGCTTATCCAGGAAGAGGTTCGAGCAGGGCTGGAGGAGACCCGCTCAAGCAAGATGGTCGGGATGAGACAACAGGGGGCGTGGACTAGATGGGAGCAGACACTGGATAGGAAGATTTCTTGGTCAGAGCTTTGGAAGGCAGAGCCATTCCGTATAAAGTTTTTGATCCAGTCAGTCTACGACGTCCTCCCCAGCCCTTCCAACCTCTTCTGTTGGGGCCTGGCAGAAACACCTGCTTGCCCTTTGTGTCAGAGGAGAGGATCACTGGAGCACATCCTAAGCTGTTGCCCGAAAGCCCTGGGCGAGGGGCGCTATCGTTGGCGCCACGACCAGGTGCTGAAGGTGATAGCAGATACCATCTGCTCGGGGATCTCACTCAGCAAGCAGCAACAGCCAGCTAGGCATTCAATCACCTTTGTTAAATCTGGTGAGAAGCCTCAACAACGCCCAGGCCAAACAGGGGGGCTCCTGACAACAGCTAGGGACTGGCAGCTGAAGGTGGACTTGGGGAAACAGCTTAAATTCCCAGAGACCATCGCAGTGACCACACTTAGGCCGGACTTGGTTCTTATGTCAGAATCAACAAGGCAGGTGATACTGCTGGAGTTGACTGTGCCCTGGGAAGACCGGATGGAGGAGGCATTTGAGAGGAAGAGGGCCAAGTATGAGGAGCTGGCAGGCGAATGCCGGCGCAACGGATGGAAGACTCGTTGTAGTCCCATTGAGGTTGGTTGCCGAGGTTTCGCAGGCCAGTCACTCTGCAGGGCCCTCAAGTTGTTGGGAATAAGGGGACTGCACAGCAAGAAAGCCATCAAGAACATCACTGATGCTGCTGAGAAGGCATCAAGATAGCTGTGGATCAGGAGGGGTGATCCGTGGGCCACACAAGCTACCTAGACACAAGCCGGGGTCTGATCAGCCCCGGCTGGGTCGCCTGGGCGAGGGTGTCTGATGTTGAGAGACCCGAAACACCCTATGACCTCAGGTTACATCACTGATGATGTGTCTAGGTTGCACCAGAGGGTGTATATTAAACCAGAGGAATAACAGGCTAGAAAAGGCGCCCTTTCTCATAAGATTCCATCATAGAATTGTGACATGTGTGACGGGTGGGATGAGGCTGTCACCTCCTTCAGTTTCACGTGACGCCGCCTAGCGAGTCACCTGACACTTGCACTGCATGTGACCGGAAGCAACGCAGGTAAACAGCATCCGAATAAATAGCACTTACCGGGTTAAATACCTATACCTAATGCAGGTTGTCTCCTTGTTACTTCTGGCCTCGGCTGGCCCCCTTCTCCCCCCATCCCGCAATGGCAGCGAGAGTGCCCTCTTTTGGGGTGAATTAACTGGGATTATTCAATGTCATATACCTAATGCAGGTTGTCTCCTTGTTACTTCTGGCCTCGGCTGGCCCCCTTCTCCCCCCATCCCGCAATGGCAGCGAGAGTGCCCTCTTTTGGGGTGAATTAACTGGGATTATTCAATGTCATTATTGACACAGTCGTTTGTTTTCTTATGTCAGAATCAACAAGGCAGTTGTTGTGCTGTTTCAGATTAGTGAGCACTTTTATATGAACTGTGCAATATTGTATACCATAAGTTATATATTACCTCTTCTCCACACTGAACTAGTATTTATTGACATCTATGGGAATTGTGCAATATTGTCTACTACTATTTATAAATCCACTCTTTTTACATACTGAATTAAGTATTTATTGACATCTATGTACACCTCTACCTTCATACAAGACATCAGACAATACAAAAAGTGCATTATTGTCATACGCTGCCTCCTTTCCGAATTCATTTAATTGAATCACCAATAGTGGGGGATATTGTTGTTCAAGCCATCTCTGAGTCTTAGCCAAGCTTCAGTCTGGTCTAGGTTACACACATGTTGCAATTTAGTAACAACTAAAGAGCGCTCTAGCATATTTGGTAACAGCATTGTTACATATTGTAAACAAAGAGGGTTCTAAAGGCAAGTGTGCGTGTGTGCGTGTGTGCGTGTGTGTTTGTGTGTGTGTGTGTGTGTGTGTGTTTATGTATGTATTTAAGTACCATATAATCAGTGTTGGGAATGTTACTTTAAAAAAGTAATTATGTGTTAGTAGTTATACTTACTCACTACTTGTTCCAAAAAGTAACTAGTTACCAGGGAAAGTAACTATTTGAGTTACTGTAAAAAAAAAGTTGCTATATGTCAATGAATTTGGATTTTTTCTGAGCAGTTTTCACAAGTCAGTTGAAATGAGTAGAATGATGAGAATGAGTAGTAGTAGATGCTTGTACATAAACTTCAATATTTGTTGCACATCAACAGACAGTAAGAGGTTTATCCTGCACTTCAAGTTTTATCTTTGCAACAAAAGTAAACTGTTCAATCGTCAAGTTCTCGTCCGATGTTGGAAAAATGTTGCATAGCAAACTAGCTACAAACAGAACCTCCATCCCTATTTGTCCTCTTTGGAACAACCCGCCGTTATTAGACAGACAGCAGGGTGGGAAGCCCTTATCTCTTCGATAATGTTCGTATGTCAGCGTTATGTAAGACTCACATTGAGCTGCATTGAAAGCACCGGGTTGGGTAAGGCAAGGCAAGGCAAGTTTATTTGTATAGCACAATTCAGCAGCAAGGCAATTCATTGTGCTTTACATACAGTACATAAAGCATTAAAGAGGCGGCACGGTGGTGCAGTGGTTAGCACTGTCGCCTCACAGCAAGAGGGTTCTGGGTTCGAATCCACCTGGGACCCGGGACCTTTCTGTGTGGAGTTTGCATGTTCTCCCCGTGCTTGCGTGGGTTCTCTCCGGGTACTCCGGCTTCCTCCCACAGACCAAAAACATGCAGGTTGGGGATTAGGTTAATTGGTGTCTCTAAATTGACCATAGGTGTGTATGTGAGTGTGAATGGTTGTTTGTCTATATATGTTAGCCCTGTGATAGGCTGGCGACCTGTCCAGGGTGTACCCCGCCTCTCGCCCGTTGCAGCTGGGATTGGCTCCAGCCCCCCCGCGACCCTCGTAGAGGATAAGCGGTTACGACAATGGATGGATGGATAAAGCATTAAAATACAATAAAAGCATAGCAAAAAACAAAACAAACAAACAAAAATAACACATACAGTACATACATACATATACAGCATTAAAAGCATTGAAATTCAAATACAAGCATAAAAAGGAAATTAAAACACGTTAAGATAAGCTTAGGGAAAGGCTGCAGCAAACAAAGGTCTTTAATCTGGATTTAAAAGTGGTGAGTGTTTCAGCAGACCTACAACTTTCTGACAGTTTGTTCCATATATGTGGCGCGTAAAAACTGAACGCTGCCTCTCCATGTTTGGTTCTGACTCTGGGGACAACCACTAGTGGGGTAACCACTCTTTTTTGACCAGGGCCGGGGTGGGACCCATTTTCAGCCCGGGAGTTTTGGGCCCAGATCGGCCCACTTTTTTCAGTGGTGGAAGAATTTCAGTAAATGAACAACGCAAAACTCTTACTATCCCTTTTTTTTAATTAGATATCAACATATGGTGATTGTGAAATAAAATCTAGGAGAAAAAATTTCACTTGAACCATGTCCTACTGCTTGGGCTAACTTACACATGTCATGCTGTAGTTCACATGTTAATTTTCAAATTTGGCAGCATCTTCTTCCAGTGCCCATCTTTTTTTAAACCTGGCCTTTTTCTGCTCTCCATAATCAATGACACTGGTCGCGCTTCTATGAGGGGCCGTTTAGGACTTAACTATTGAGACACTCTTACACTCACTACTGAGACACTCTCACACATACTAATGAAACACTCTTACATTCACTATTGAAACGCTCTCACACTCACTATTGAAACACTCACACATACATACATACTCTGTAAACCTATGCACGCTCATATATAAAACATTATACACACTCGTCTGAAACACTTACACATACATATGAGAAACACACACGCATACATATATACTTCCGTGTCATATACACATACATATGAAATGCTTGCATGCATACAAGTGAAACATTTATACGTATCTATACACTATACACTCATGCATTCACATATGAAAATGTTATACATATATATTGTTGAACATTTAAACATTCATAACTGAATCTTTTGCATGATTACAAAGATATAAAAAGTTTAGATGCATGTGCAAGTGTTTCATATATATTTGTATAAATGTTTCAAATGTGCATGTATACGTTTTTCAATTATAAGTGTGTATGCTCTCACATGAGGATGTGCAAGCGTTTCACATGTATTCATACAAGTAATTTCAGTAGTGACCGTGAGAGCGTTTCAATAGTGTATGTGAGAGCGTTTCAATGGTGTATGTAAGAGCGTTTCAGTAGTATGTATGAATGAAATCTCACTAGCATACGGAAGGTATCTCACTTTCACCGGAAGGCGGAAGTAAAGAGTGCAGAATTTGAACAGCGAAAAATTTTGCGCTAATCTTAAAGTGATGGTTCGGAGTAAAATTCACCCAATAATCCAGCCAAATACCCCATCAGATGCATTTTTAGCGACGGTCAATATTTATCAAGTTTAGGGGTATCAGCCGAATGGCTTAGTATTGGAGTGTCCGTGTGTATATCTCGTAAATTACCCCACTAATAATGCATGGATTGTTACCCAACTTCTGTAGTAGTACATATATGGTCTGTACTCACAGAACGAGGCATTTTAAAGTTTGTTAGTACACCAAGAGTTTATTTAAAAGAGCACTTTTCTGATAGCTTCAACTAGCTGTTGCTTCAACTAGGCTGGGTTATGCTTCGTTTATACTTCCGCGTCGACGCGACGCGGGGGGACGGCGGACCCTTTGCAGACCCTTTACGTCCTTGACGTGCACCTCCCCAAATCCTAGACGCGCGTCGAGGCGACGCCGTCTCTACGCCGTCCCAACGCGTTGGCTTTGGCTGTGATTGGTCCGCGAACTACATTGGCTGGAGATCGCTTATCGTATATCGTATATATATATATATATATATATATATATATATATATATATGTTGTCGCCAATCAGCCGAAGCATTTATCAAGGCTGTGTTTACACCGTGGCGGTGTTTACGAGTGGAAAACGGAAAAGCGATCTCCAGCCAATGTAGTTCGCGGACCAATCACAGCCAAAGCCAACGCGTTTTGCTGATTGGCGACAACACATATATATATATATATATATATATATATATATATATATATATATATATATATATATATATATATATATATATATATATATATATATATATATATATGTGTTGTCGCCAATCAGTCGAAGCATATATATATAAAACTTTTGCATCCGTATGTAATAACCAGAATGGTCATTCTGGTCCCTCTACCGGTGTGGCAATGAATTGCATTTCGAGACGTAAACCCCACGCAATCCCTACGCAGAAGCATAAACCAGCCTTAATAAGCCATTCGGCTGATACCCCTAAACTTGATAAATATAGACCGTCGCTAAAAATGCATCTGAGGGGGTATTTGGCTGGATTATTGGGTGAATTTTACTCCGAACCATCACTTCAATATTAGCGCAAAATTTTTCGCTGTTCAAATTCTGCACTCTTTACTTCCGTCTTCCGGTGAAAGTGAGATACCTTCCGTATGCTAGTGAGATTTCATTCATACATACTACTGAAACGCTCTTACATACACCATTGAAACGCTCTCACATACACTATTGAAACGCTCTCACGGTCACTACTGAAATTACTTGTATGAATACATGTGAAACGCTTGCACATCCTCATGTGAGAGCATACACACTTATAATTGAAAAACGTATACATGCACATTTGAAACATTTATACAAATATATATGAAACACTTGCACATGCATCTAAACTTTTTATATCTTTGTAATCATGCAAAAGATTCAGTTATGAATGTATAAATGTTCAACAATATATATGTATAACATTTTCATATGTGAATGCATGAGTGTATAGTGTATAGATACGTATAAATGTTTCACTTGTATGCATGCAAGCATTTCATATGTATGTGTATATGACACGGAAGTATATATGTATGCGTGTGTGTTTCTCATATGTATGTGTAAGTGTTTCAGACGAGTGTGTATAATGTTTTATATATGAGCGTGCATAGGTTTACAGAGTATGTATGTATGTGTGAGTGTTTCAATAGTGAGTGTGAGAGCGTTTCAATAGTGAATGTAAGAGTGTTTCATTAGTATGTGTGAGAGTGTCTCAGTAGTGAGTGTAAGAGTGTCTCAATAGTTAAGTCCTAAACGGCCCCTCATACGCTTCTGTCCTCTCATCTGTTACCGGTACCGCTAAATAAAAGAAGAACCATGGACCCAACCAACTCAGATATTAGGGAGGGGAGGAGTACCTTAGATTATATAATCCATATTACATATACTACGATGCTGGGGCTGAAATGTCAGACGAATGAAGAACTAACTTTAGGAGATGATAAATTAATGGTCAAAGTTATTTTTCCCCACTCAAGCGGCCCAAAAGACATTTGAAAATGGACCGGCCCACCGGGAAACCTCCCGAACCTCCCGATGGCCACTCCGGGCCTGCTTTTGACCCATGCACACATTAATGCCTCGTGAGGCAGAACATCAACTCCGGGCAGTACCATTAGTGGCCACAGGGGAATAGAAAAGAAAAGACAGAAAAAGAACAATTATAACTACAAAATGTAATTCCACGTCAGGAATCACTTGTGCATAGGAATGCCCGTAATCATTGAGATGAATAGTTGAGGTGGGGATCAAGCAAACCCTTCTCCGGTTGTGGATCACACCCTCTACCCACTGCGCTATGCCGCCCGGTTGACGGTCTGCAAGCAGTTAGCAGAGTCAAACATAACAATGGAAAGCTAGGCCCAATGTTATCTCTATGGAGTTTTTTTGCATTTTTAATAGCAAATATCTCAAAAAGTATAACGTTTACAAAAATGAAAAATACAAAGCACAGCCATACAGTTTGAATGAAATCTCAAGGTTCCGTCGTTTAGGCTCACTTAATTGCACACAGTTGGTGTGGAGAAGAATAATATGATGAAAAGTCATATCTAGATTGTGCCTTCATATGCACAATAATGAATTAAAGAAATTTAATAAAAACCTATAGTAAATGTATCAGAGCTTTATGTGGCTAATCATCTGTCTTCTTCATCCACAAGTTAATGTTTCACGTTTTTCTATTGCGTCAGAAGCTTTGACTCGTTCTAGAGCTTTTTTTTACACAGGGTACATCTTGGAGAAAGGCTTGGCCTTGAACAGTCATACTGTGGACTTTTGTTTCAAAGGTGTGTACAAGTTTCTTCACTGTATACACTACTCAACCAGTTGTTATTGAATAACCTCCTCAGCTTGGCTCTGCATCTCTTATCTGTCCTGAACTTTCTGGTGCCAAATATGTGCAAAAGAAAAAAGGACTGTTGTCATGGGTACAAAATAGCTTCCACTCTACTCCCCCTCCCCTCTGCATTTCCTAGAAATGCAGAGGGGAGGGGGAGCAGAATGGAGGCTATGCATTTACAGGAAATGCAGAGGGGAGGGGGAGCAGGTTGCACAGTGACAGCCCATATGAACCCAGAGCTCTCACACGCAGCAGACGCTCTTTCAGACCTTGTCTTCTTCCGTGTTCTCTGCTGTAGAGGAACTGCACAACCAACAAAAGGATATTTTTTCATCGAAAACTGCAGGGTTGTTTCTTTGGTTTTCTTCCATCAAGCAGTAAGCTCTTTAATACGCTGAAAGACCACCACCGACTGACAAGATGGCGTTTCTTGGAGCACTGTTCTGTGGGGGGAAAGGAGCGGCTATGGTGGGACTTGGCCCCGCTGGGATCATAATAGGTGGTGCTGTGATTGGAGCCATCTTGTTGGCCAAGGCTGCAAATGGTTCCTCAAGAAGGGGGATGATTATTGAACGGCAGGAAAGAGGGGATTTAGATTCATCTGAGGTGGAGCAATATCTCAATCTGGGAGCTGTTGGACCGTATAAATAGTAAGTTCTTTGGTTGTCATTGCTAACATGGCTTGTGGCTGGTTGGTATCAGATTCAACTGAATAAAAGAGCAAAACGGCCGAATAGGGCTGGTACATCTCCACATGACATTGGATTGAATAAACTTCACCTGGTTGAGCACATTAGGTGGGAAACACCCAGACTTGAAACTTGACACGCTATCAATTTAATCAGTCAGCTATGTTTGAGACCCTGCAAGCCACAACCTTCTGCGAGCTAAATGTGTTGGTATGTTCGATGTTCTGTGCTTTCAGCATCATCGGTAACAAAAGACCCTTCTCGCAGGGCGAAGATGGAGACAAGGGTTACGTGGAAGCAGACCACATCCCGCCACTGGACTCCCTGAGGAGGGCAGAACAAGAGCCAGAGTTTCGCACACTGCGGGCAAGAAACCGGCCACTTTATGACATGGTGATCAGCCTGAGGAACGATCCACGGGGGAGGAACCTCCTCACCGTCCAGGTCTCCACGCATCACCACCAAGACGCTCTGTCCAGCGGTAACAGCAGAGCTTCTCGGGCTGTCAGGTAGTGTCTTCTTCCCTGCTTCCTTCTAACAGCTTTAGTACACCCACCGATCCTCTTCAGATCACCGTCACACACACTCCCATTCACACGCATCCTGAAACACCCGTACCATGCACAGATAAAACAATGAGGTCATTATATAGCTAGTGTTATTGCCATGTTATTGCCATACATGTTCCCATGGAAGCACATCAATAAAGGCAGTTCCAAACAATGTAGAAAAGAACACAGAAACAGAACAGAACCAAACAAAACACTGCCCTGAAATGTCCAAGCTGGCTAAATGTAGCCATTTAGCCAACCAGGCGAGATGTTACAGCTGTGTGTTCCAGATATGTGTGTCAGCGTTATCGACAGCTGTATTGGCTGTCAGATAACGCTGCAGCCTGTGTGTGCACCCATCTGCATGAGGCCTAAACCGTACGCAAGGGCGGCTGCCATTACTTCAATAGTACACACGAGGGCCGACTCCACAAGGCCACCTGCAACCAAGTTGCGCCTATTACCACATCGGACCAAGACAGAGCATGGTGTGGTGTGCTTAAAACCCCCAAACAAGCTCCACCTAATTTCACATCCGACCAGAAAAACGCATGTGTTTTGTGTTTAAATTCCCCTACCCAGCTACGACTATTTCCTATTTCCTGTCTACGTCCTAGAAGTCAGCGTAGGTTGTGTAGGATCATTTTCTCCCATGTTTGCTGGGGTTTCTTTTATCAAAAACCTTTGTACTGTTGTGTCCAATACGCCCTCACCCTGCATGTATTATGTCCACAGGGGTGTTCTTGCACGTAGAATCGCCAGAGGAGAGGTGATGGAGATGTTGAAGCAGGCTATGATCATCGCCCACCCATATGTTTCTCAGCAAATAAGAAGCGATGCAGGTTTGTGTTAACTGCTAGTGACTATCTAATGCTGGAGAGACCTGGCCTAATTCTCGTGTCTGCATTTGTTACAGCAATCATTAACAGAGTTCCGAGGAGAAGGATCCTCCTTTCAAGGGATAGAACGATGAATATCTACAGAAGGGCCTTTCTGGAAGTGATCCAGTATTACTTTGAGAAAGGGATCATCAATCAAAATGAGATGATTGTGCTGTTGAAATATGTTGAAAACCACGGCTACTTCGACATTGATTCCAGTGAATACCAAGAGATCCTGGATACAGTGAGAAGATCACAAGAATAGTGGCGTTTCTCGAGCTGCCTTGAAAGCATAATGAAAATTGTTTTTCTTCTCAACAAACTGAAGATCGGTGTGTCTACTTTAATCTAAAAATTAACATTTTATCACCATAAAGTCGAAAAAGAATAATCTTGGCTCTTTATATTTGCTCTTTGTAACTTAGCACTTTGTATCTTATGCCAGAGATGTTGTATACCAGCAGTGGTTAACCTGGCAAATGGAATGCTTGAAACTTGCTCTGGTGACTTGCTTACTGTATTAACTGCAATGAAGTGTTTCACCTTCTTCTGACAAATGTACTTATTGTAAGTCGCTTTGGACAAAAGCGTCTGCTAAATGCCCTAAATGCAAATGTAAAGAAGCGATTGTATGGCATGTTGTATGCCACATTTATGATAGTCTTATGGATTACTATTAAGTATTAAGACTGACAGAAATATTTTATCTTTGTGATCAGGGGCACTTTGGTGAAACTGGGTTAAGGGGGAGTGCAGTAAAATGTTTTGGCTATGGGCAATTCTTCCAACCAGGGGAAAGGGGCAGTGCAGTTACAGTTTGGCCAAGGCCCCTGTAAAGCTAGCCCCCCAACCTCCTGCTGGATTTATGGCCTCTACTTTGTTGATCCATGCTTGACGATCGAGTATTGCTGCTTACAGCTGTGTTTTATACTACTGCTATTTTAATGCCTTAATAAACCCTACCAGGAACAGATCGTGATGTATGTTGTGTTTGTTATGCTGACATTGCCCTGGGACCTTGGTAAAACGCAACAACCCCTGAAAGTTGTAGTTAACACCAGCACATGATTTGGAGGTGATTTCTCTACCAAAGGAAGTGAAGACTATTTTCAATGTCCTTTTGTGTTTTGCGTACCATTCTGCACTCTTTCATCCCCACAGAGTTATGCTTTATTTTATATTTTCATCAAATGTGCCACAATTTCATATATATGCCCAACTTATTAAGATATGCTTTTAGCCTGTCTAACACCCATCCACACAAATTGTCCTAAAAAGACTACTCAAACAACTAAATTGAAAATAAAATTATAATTTAATAAAAATACCATACAAATAGTGTGCACTCCTATACTCTTCATTGATATACATTTCAATACAGTTATATGCATATCAATACATATAATTAAATGCATATGTCATCGTGTAAATGAGTAAAACTATCATAACAACAACAGCAAACTTGCGATTCGGCAAAATCGCGTGTCTTGAGCCCCCCATAAATAGAACCGATTTCATAAATGTGGAATTATTAAATAAAAGTCCATCCTCTAGATCATCCTCTAGAGGGTCGCGGGGGGCTGGAGCCAATCCCAGCTACAACGGGCGAGAGGCGGGGTACACCCTGGACAGGTCGCCAGCCAATCACAGGGCTAACATATAGAGACGAACAACCATTCACAGTTACATACACACCTATGGTCAATTCAGAGACACCAATTAACCTAATCCCCAACCTGCATGTTTTTGGTCTGTGGGAGGAAGCCGGAGTACCCGGAGAGAACCCACGCAAGCACGGGGAGAACATGCAAACTCCACACAGAAAGGTCCCAGGTGGATTCGAACCCAGAACCCTCTTGCTGTGAGGCGACAGTGCTGAAATAAATAAAAGTAGTCCTTCTAAACGTCCTAAAACATATTCATATATTTATTGAATCGTATATATATTTGTATTTATTTACTGCCTAATTTATTTCATAGCTATATTTATTTATTTCATAGGCATGTAACCCAATGGGACGTCATAATTCCTCTTTGGCATCCGTTAATGTGATAGGTGATGGTTACATTGATGGTAACACTACTCAAAGCGCCCCCAATCTCTTGAATGAAACCTCAGTAACAGCACCATCTATGGTAAAACACAGGGCATTGCAAAGGAATAGGATTAAGTAATGATCAGTCTCCCAGTCATGTCATGGATAGTTTAGGGGAGAGAAACTTCAATATTTCTATTGTGGCGACAGCCTTACTAATTTTAAGGTCGCCGAGAAGCTGAATGAGGGAAGTTTGCCGGACGCGCTTCGTTCAAGAAGTAGCCTAATCCGAGTTGCATACGAGGTTTTCTTTATTCCATTGAAAACGTATCCTCAAGTTAGACGTAAACAAGCATAACAGTAGCTTAACAGGAGTAACCATAGCGAATTCAAGGCCCAAGACATAATGTAAGCGGTCAGCCAAAGTAGGCTTTCCCCCCCATCACCCACTTACTACTAACCTCACCTGAGTGAACTAGTGTTGTGTCGGTCGTGAACGATTCGTTCAATATGAACTAATCTTTTATATGACTCGGGAGTGATGAGTCGTTTCAGTGAGTGATTCGTTCAGTGAGTGATTCATTTTCATGCAGTATCTTCCCTGGCCACATGACAACAGTTCGTTCACCGGATCGTTCATACGGTTTGGTCTCTCGTTCATTAGTCACGTGACAGGCAGTTCAGGCTGAACGATTCTTTCTCGCTCATCGAGTCGTTCATTTGTCACGTGACAGGCAGCTCAGGCTGAACGGTTCGTTCTCGTTCATCGAGTCGTTCATTTGTCACGTGACAGGCAGCTCAGGCTGAAGGGTTCGTTCTCGTTCATTCATTCGGATCAGTCACTCGTTCATTTGTCACGTGACAGGCAGGCTGAACGGGTCGTTCTCGTTCATTCATTCGGATCGGTCTCTCGTTCATTTGTCATGTGACAGCTACCAAGTCACTGTCATGTCGTGCTGTCAAACAACAGTGGCAGGGAGGATACAGGACACAAGTCACTTTATTGTGGTGTGTATTTGCTTTCCTAGGTTTTCACATGGTTTGAATTGCTTGTCATTTTGTGTAAACTTTGTCAGCTGTAAACCATGTTGCCTTCATTGTTAAGTGTTTGAGAGCCACAGTCTTTTTTTACAAAGCTCACAAGAGGGCTACAGCGCCACCTGCTGTGAAAATGAAGGAAATTAATGAAATGACTCGTTCAAAGATTCGTTCAATTTACTGTCCGAGAGGAAAAGATCCGAATCAGTGTCTTCCCAACACTAGAGTGAACAGCTGATAATACAAACCCTTACCGCCACCAACACCACGTGACCAAATCACTGAGTGTCATTACGTAGGTGCACCACAAGTTGAGCGTAATGACACTCAGTTGGGGATAGGCGTAGCTTGAGTTGTGGTCCACAACTCAAGCTACGCCTATCCCCAACAATTTCTTTGTAATATAACATTACTTCTGGTACCGGTGTATCCTTCTAATGCTAAATTTATATGAATTAATTAATTTTCCAAGAGTAAATCTGATCAAAATTTTCCACAGAGATCCTCACCATCATTATCATCATCATCATCATCATCATCATCATTGTACTGTTCTCCCTGCGCATTATGTAGCTCTCCTACGTTATCGCAGTTTAACAGCAAGCCAAACTCAGGTACACACTTGAGCCAGGATCGGAGCGTCTTGCTCCCTTTATTTCCTTTTTATATTATGGAATACCAAGAGTGAAACTGTAACAGAAAGAACACAAACCCTTAGTTTCCCTTACAGCACAAACAGAATTGAAGAAAGCCATCAAAGAATAGCTAGGACTACGCGTCAAAAGTGAGTCCGCTCATAAAGTACAATAGACTAAAACACCGTAATTGCTAACGTAGGCGCACACTTTACATTAGCTCATTATCTAGTTAACTGAACATCACATTTTTACAGTGCTATACATCTTCATTCATACAAAGTACTGCATTATACATTTACATCCATTGCTTTCGTGAGTGTGAGAAGGGAAAAGAAAATTCACCAAGTGACCGACTGTCTTTACTGCTGGCCCGCTACGGTTGCAACAACTATAAACCTCACGTAGCCTACTTTAACACTTCAAAATAAAAGTCCAGTTCTCAGCATGTAAATATTACTGTGTGTGTGTTTTCTTTCACATATTAAACATATAACACATATAAGTTTTAATTACTACATTCATTCAATCATTTAAGCGCATTTAAGTTTGAACATGAATACTATTCTGAGGGCAGAACAAACATCATCATCATCATCATCATCACTGATAACCGCAGCTGTCGGAACTGTTGCAGTCTTCCTGGTTACCATACTCCTCCTCCCCTTCCTCTGGTTAAGGTGAGATATTCTCTGTCCTTTGACATGCATTCTCTAGTTGCTCTTGACTTATCTTCTCTTTGTAGCAGGATGAAGCCGTCGGTGTAAGTATTTAACTTGCGGTGCAGTGATTGGCTCTGCTTACTCCCCGGCCAGCCAACCGCGGCGGCCAAGCACCTTCTTAAACCAGAAGTTTCCATTTGACAAGTGACGTCACCGGCATGCAACACTTGTCTCGTTACCTGTCCAGCAACCGTCTGACCTGCTGAACCCTTCCACCATAGCGCTGCAGGTATGGCTAGCTCCGTCTCTCTTTCCACTCTTTCGACTTCATAACTTGGGCTTATAAGGAATGTTCTCGTGTTGTAGAACCCCTTACACTACGTACCCTGACACCAGCGGAGTACTCGGCCTGCTATCGACCACCTGAGCTTGGGGTCCGGCCATTAGCTGATGACTCGGTGTTGATCAACAACAACTGCTGCTTTGCTTACCCCTTCCTGTTACGTCTCGTTTCACGAGTGGGCTCACGCCGGTTAGCCGGCGGCTGCCTGACTACGGTCCTGTCCTACAGCCATTCGGCTTCTGTTAGAACTACTTGTCCTGATTACCGATGGATATGTGTGCGCGTGAGGAGGGCGTTTGATGAGTGGTCCTCACTTCATTGTTGTGTTTATTGTGTTTCCTATTGAGTCGAACTTTATTTAGTTAAACTCTTGCCTGGAGGCCTTTTCCCATGCTGTGGATAGCCAAGAGGATTGGTCTTTTATGATTTTGATTTTTGGTTTGCTCTCTTTTTTTGTGTTTGTTTATTTTGAATTCCTTTTTATTTATTTTGCCACACTTGTTTGCTGTGATTTTTGGTTTACTCTCTTTTTTGTGTTTGTTTATTTTGAATTCCTTTTGTTTTATTTTTGCCTCACTTGTTTGCTGTTGTCTGGCTGATTCCGTTAACGAACCTGAGTGTCCTAGTGAAACATCCGTACGTATTCTTTGGCTGAAACTCCCATCGTGGCGTTGTCTGCAACTGTTACTTATAGTGCACTGGTCACATCTTCACCAGAAGAACGAGGGCCTCCAGAAAAGCACATGGCCAGGAAGTAAAGCCAGAGACCACAGAAGAGATGACAAACAGGAAGTAATCGAGATTAAACATTTGAAACCCCCTGAGCTGCACCTCCACACACCAAATGTGAATCTTCTAGTTGTTTGTTCAGCAAGTTGCATAGAAGCAGTGAAAAAGGAAGGGAAACTGCCCAAATCCTGCAGACTAGCTACACTTTGAACAAAAGAGGGTACGAAAAAATATTTGAAGTATTTTATTTAGCTTTTTGCAAAACCCACAGACTCCTTACCTTTACCTCTTTATTTAACCTTATTGACTTCTATTCTCTTATTGATTGATTGATTTTAATTGAGTGAAGAAGACATTTTCCTTGAACGTTACTCTTGGTCTTTAACACAGACTCAATAAGTCAGACCAGCTTCCTGCTCTATTTTCTTTACTAGCTAAACAAATGTAACATTCATATCAAACACAGCAGGTAGAGTTAATGTGATTGATAATACTACATACATACAAAGGAAGTAAGATTTGTTTTGTAGTTTTCTTTGTGAAATTACCATTGACCATACACCCCTGTACTTATTGTGTGTGTTTATAGCTAGAACAACAGCGTGACAGAAACAAACTATGAATCTTCAATCAGCAGCTAAAGGAATTCTGGCTTTCCTTCTGTCAGTAACAGGTTGGTACATTTACATTCTGAACATTAGGTTGAACTGTCTGACAGGAACACCAAATGAGGAAAGTGTGAATGTAGTTATAATGTATTGGGATTACAGTACAGACCAGTTGGTCATTATCTGACGGCTAGGTAAAATTCCTGACAACAATCAGTGGTGTGTGGTTCCTTTTACATACTGCATCCAGGTTTTTAAATGTATTCATCATATTTTAACAATAAAATGTAAACTGTTGATTCTCAATGAGATGTGCTTGTTTTTTTCAACAGTGCTAGAGGGTAATCATGGCTGGACAGCTACTGACACATCTAGTAATGTCTGTGCTTTAAGAGGATCCATGCTTAATATCAGATGCACCTATGAATACCCTAAAAATGAACAGGACCCATATACCACAATCGAGGAAACAATGTGGTTCACTAAAGAAGACAGAAATGAGCCAGTGGATGTGCTAAGTGATGCACACTATGCAGGTCGTGTTGAACACAGCTGTGGAGACAAGCATTGTACCGGGTCCACATGTTATGGAACATGTACTCTGAGAATCAAAGACCTGAGACAGAGTGACTCTGCTGTCTACAAGTTTAGGTTCACAGACCAGCCAGATGGGAAATATACTTGTAAACCTGAAGTGAAGTTATCTGTGACAGGTAAACAATATCTCGTCAATTTGGCCTAAATGGAAATGAGTGGTAATAACTTATTCCCTCATTGTTATCATGTTTGTGTGTAATAGGTTATTACCATATTGCATGTTAATAGATGCCTATAATGCCTCCCTCACAAGTAGGACTGAGGTATCCCCCAAACAGGAATGGGTCCAGAGTAAATAGGACCATAGGCTGATTCAATTCAAGTAACTTTATTGTCAAATAGAAATAGAAATACTTTATTAATCCCAAACTGGGAAATTGCAATATGCTATATGGTATGCTATATGGCAGGCATATAGCACAGATGAAATTGCAGTCCTCTCAGACCTACGGTGCAAAAGTGAACAATCAGACTAACAAACAGTGTACAGACAACAGAAAATACAAAGTGCAAAATACAAAAGTGAAAGTGAGGTAGTGCGTTGTAGTAGTGTAAAAAGTGCAAATACTGTAAAGTGGCAAAGTGGAGTGTGCAGTGACTCAGACACTGAGTCTGTGGCAGGGGGCAGAGGAGGGAGGATGTACTGATGTACTGATAGTTAATAACACTTTATTTACACAACATCTAATGTTACAACACAGGAAGTAATGTTAAATAAATCAAGAGATTAAATAGGGAGTAACCTAATCTCTGTTCTACGAACACTTAAGACGTAGTCTACTTACAACAACACTGAAGACCCAAGCTTCCTGTGGTGGAATAATCAAATACATCACATTTGATGACTTGAAGGAAGGAAGCAGCAATACATTAAATTGCCGTGTTAGCAAATTAAAGTAAAAAATCACAAGTCCATGTACTACCTTCAGTTGTTGCCATTCAGGCATCGGGCTGAAGCACTGTGCTCCTGTATTTATACCCTCCCCTGCTCCTCAGAGTCCTAAAGAGCTATTTCTACATGTATACATTATAATGATTTGTTCTCTATTCCAGATATGCAGGTGAAATTAACCTTTCTTCACAGTGAAAGGCATACCTTGGTAGACCTGGAATGTTTCAGTATTTGTAGTCTAGATAACCCTACCTACAAGTGGTTCAGGAACGGAGAGCCTGCAGGACCAGGAAGATACTACAGGGGCTCTGTTAACTCTGAAGACAGCTATGCATGTGCTGTTGAAGGATATGACCGTTTCCACTCTCCTTCAGTGTGTGAGTCAACTCCACAGTACATAATGATAAATGTTATCGGTAAAGAACTACATGTATAATCATGGAATGTAATTTAACAGATGCTCCAAAGACCCCCTCAGTGATCATGAGTTCCTCTGGTGAAATAGTGGAGGGCAGTTCAGTGATTCTGAGCTGCAGCAGTGATGCCAACCCAGCAGCTCAGTACACCTGGTTCAAGGTTAATACAGATGGTTCCTCCAGAAACATGAACCAGGGACAACAGCTCATCTTCAGTGACGTCCTGTCTTCAGACTCTGGACAATATATCTGTGAAGCTAGGAATGAGTTTGGGACAAAATCCTTCTCAAGCTCCATTGTTGTCATATGTGAGAAAAACACATTTTATACAATAATATGGATGTGTCATATTACCAAAATGCCATCAACTTAAATAAAGCCACATGCTTCAAGCATTTTCTTCGAGTTGTTATTAATCATTACATTATGTTTTGTTATGTTTTTCCAATGACCTCTAGATGGACCTAAACACACATCTGTGTTATCAAGTCCCTCTGGTGAAATAGAGGAGGGCAGTTCAGTGACTCTGAGCTGCAGCAGTGATGCCAACCCAGCAGCTCAGTACACCTGGTTCAGGAACAACCAACCACTTCTCTGGGAACCAACTCAACCTTATACCTTCACCTCAGTCAGCCCTGAAGACAGAGGAACGTACCACTGTCAAGCAGAGAACAAATATGGACATCTGAGCTCTAACTCGCTGTTCATAGATGTCCAGTGTGAGTGGAAAAAAATTGATGCTGTCCAATGTGTAAAAATCTTGACTATATCTGGTATTGAAGTGTTGCTTCATGATGTTGCTGATGTTGCAGTTGGTTAGTGTACAGGGTTTCATGATTTTAGGATGAATATTATGATATATATATGAATATACCAAAAAGCCATCACCTTAAATAAAGCCACATGCTTCAAGCATTTTCTTTTAATTATAATAATCATTACATTATGTTTTGACATGTTTTGTCCAATGACCTCTAGATGGACCTAAACACACATCTGTGTTATCAAGTCCCTCTGGTGAAATAGAGGAGGGCAGTTCAGTGACTCTGAGCTGCAGCAGTGATGCCAACCCAGCAGCTCAGTACACCTGGTTCAAGGAACATGAAGTCTCAGTGAAAGAATCAGGGCAGAACTTCACCATCACTAATATCACACCTGAGCTTGGAGGAAACTATTCCTGCCAAGCTCATAATGCAATCGGACGTGAGAATTCCACCTTTTTGTTCATTAAAGGTACTTCTTAATTTCAAAGACACACACACCTTCAACACAATCACATGCACACAGTGAATCATTTGCCTGTTAATGTTACAGTTTGTTATCAGTGTTTGAAATGAAATGATTATGTTCCAGTGAAATCATCATCATCTTCATCACAGACAGCAACAATATCTGTAACAACCATTGGTGTCTTACTGGCCCCCATACTTCTCCTCGTCTTCCTCTGGATGAGGTGAGATATTCTCTCTCGTTCTAGTTTTAAATTCCTTCACTTCTCCTGTTGCTTCTTCATCTCTCTGTTCTCTTCACCAGAAGAAAGAGGGCCTCCAGAAAAGCATGTGGACAGGGAGGAAGGCCAGAGACCGTGGAGGAGGTGAGACACAGGACATTTATTACTAATTCATCCTTATAAGACACATGGTGGAAATACCCTGAGGCTATAACACAAGACCACACAAGAGACTTCTAGTGTGGTCTTGTGGTCTTCTAGTGTTTCCTTAGAAGTGTCCTCATCTCTTCCTCTAGCCCTGTCGCTAGGAGAGACTGTACATCCCAGGGTCTGTAGTTCCATAAATGAATCCGGGGCTGAATTGGAAAATTCGGAACTAGAGATATCTTCGGTTGTTATTTTGCTGCTTTACCAAGCCCATTTGGTAGGAGTGTGCTATAGATCTCCCAGACAGTGTGCCTGTATTCTGCTTGGGTGGTCAACATATTTTTTAAGGAAGAGATTCTTGGCAGTTTTCTGTCTCTGGTAGATGCCCTTGTGAAGTTAAATCAGTTGTTTGGTTTAAGCCAACTGATTGAGGGGCCAACACGGTTGTGTATGGATAGAGCATCATTTCTAGATTTCAGGATGGTATCTGGTACAGACAAAATATGCCAGTCAGGTGTTTTAAACGTTGGCTTTAGTGATCACCTGGTCGTTTTGCACCCAAAAAATCCTGAAAGTGCTTCTGGAACAGGCTGCATAATGTGTTCCATGATAAGTACCCCTAGAGCAGAGGTTCCCAAACTTTTGACTGCTGATGCCCAAATTCAATTCTGAAAATCTTCCAAGGCCCACCCAAACTTTTCGCCTATTCATATCTCTGAGACACATTTTGTCAACACATTGTATTTTTATCACAAACTGTTCCAACATATTTACATGTGTGCTAAGCATACGTTTTGATTTACATAGGTTTGCAGTTCAATCCCTTTTTAGCCTGGGAATTCCCATGCTGCTTTGCGCGCGATTTCATTCTCACTGCAAAGACAGTCTGGAAACCACCGCCCTTATTTTCCCCTGAGTTAGGGAACCAATCACAGAACGGGGGGGGGCAGCAATACGATGACGACGTCTATGCACGACACCGAAGCTTGTAGCGTGTTAATCCAACATGGCAGTGGACACAACGTTACCGTTCGATGCAGCTTTAGAAAGTGTATTAAGTAGCTTTTGTAGCAATTAATTTAATTTTAGTAGCTAATTTTTAGTAGCAATTGGCTATGAATCGCGCGCAAAGCAGCATGTGAAGAACCAGACGGCATTTGATACACATTCGTAGCGCCCAATAAACGGCTCTAGGCATTCGTAAACCACGCCTCAAATACGAGAAAATGCACACCTAGTTCCCAGACCACCATCTCATCGAGATGTGGACGCGTCAGCCAGGCTAATCCCTTTTAGTAATCCGTCATGATTTTTTTTTTAATTGAAAGGCCTCTCGCGGCCCACCTGCAGTACCTACGCGGCCCACAGATACAAGTACGTCTCGCTGCGGCCCGCGGGAAGGCGCGGCTTGACATCACGCCCTGCCCACATCACGGACAAGTGCATTCTGGGATTTGTATGCGCCCGACCGGTACCAGTGCATTATGGGATTTGTTTGCGATTAAACACGATTACGCCAATTTTAAAGGTTTATCCATATCCAGCAGGTGATTTTGTAACCTAACTCTTACGTTTCATTAGAAATAATAAATGGGAACTCCTCAAATCATTCTTTGTGCAGTAGTGAAATATTTTATGTTAAATCAAGGTGTATCAAGTGTTCACGAACACATATTGATTTACTACTTTCTCGATTTTATGTCACTCCTGTGCAGAAAGAGTTGGACGCCGAAATTGCTATAGTGTTATCCTTAAACCACGAACACCCAAGAGATAACAAAACAGTAACTTTTTTCCGATACCCAGGCGTCCCATGCAACGCCTGACATCGCTCTACAGGCGCTGTCAGCAGTTAACAGACAGCAAGGACATAGGCAAGAGACAACGCAATGCACACAAAGCATTAACACACCATGGGCACATTATACAATAACTTACACTACACACATCAAACACATCCAGGATGTTACACTATTATACAAATGATATTACAAGTCACCTATTCTTATACTCAATCCCACAATGCATTTGTCCGTGATGTGAGCGCGGCGTGATGTCAAGCCGCGCCTTCCCGCGGGCCGCAGTGAGATGCTTCTCCACAGATAGGGAACCACTGGGAACCAGAGAGTGATTTATTAACACAAATAAAGCAGCAGGATTTGTCAGGTGGAATAAATTGTGACAATGTAGATATAGCATGGGCTATTTTAACCAGTTAGATTCATTAAGTGTTGAAGCACAGACTGGTCTGTGCCTCAACAGTCTGTGCAGTCTGTTTTCAGGTAATGAACCAGCAACTCATGACCTCCACGACTGTCTTCAGGAAGTGGAAAGTATTTTCTAAATCTACTCTTCTGTCCTCACTCCCCGTTAGCCGCTTCCTGTTCCAGTGTATGAAGGCGTCTCAGCTCTCACCAATTGCCGGTCTGCTGCAGCACAGAGAGAACCAATAGAAGTGCAGGATGACCATCTCTATGACAGCATCCACACCTCTGGCTCAGAGAACCAGGAAGTGCCTCCCTGTTTGGTTGGCTCTCGAGTCCAATCAGACCAGCCCAATGAGGTCCTTTACTCTATGATCAACTTTGAAAGATCCAACGCTGTGCATGAGCTTCTCTTAGTATTTATAAAGAGGAAATATCAACCCAATGGATCTCCTTCACAGGCTGACTGAAGTTCATATCTCCTCTGTCTTCTTTTCAGAGACCGTGAACAGACAGAGATGGGAGAAACCTCAGAGTTGTACAGCACTGTCCATAAACACTCCAGAGTTTGAACCAGTAGCAGCAGCAGGATTTAAATTGTTGGATTCAGCAGATTGTCTCATTCACTTAGTTTAAACAGGACAATATGCTGGCTGCATATCCTATGGGGCTTAATTACCTTGGCTGAATACTTGCCACCATTGCTCATACATGCTTTTATGTCTCTTGTATTAATCTTATTTTTTATTTTATTTTGAATTAATCTTATTTACTTGATTGTTTATGTTCTACTTGTGATGGCCCCAGCTAGGCCCCATCTTGTTCAGGGCCTGTTGTTCTGGTAAAAAGCCCTGTATCCGCCCACTTCAAAAGTGCCGGTCACAGCGTCAGTGCGCTCAGATATATAGGCGTGGAACGTGTGGATAGGTCACCTAGAGGTGGTGACAGAGGAAAAAGATTACTCCAACGTGAGACGTTTTGGATCTACTATCTGAACACAATGTCTCCAAATGGTCTTAACGAAGAGTGTGATATCAAGCCATTCTTGTAATTATTGTCATTACCCCCATGCCCCCATCTTGTGGGTACTGTTTGTCATGGACGCAGGTGCCCATAAAACTGTTCCACTGAACTAAGGGTTGTAAATAGTAGCCTATCAAGGTGATAGGTAAATCACTGGGTGTTTTAATATGCAATATCTTGTGCTTTGCATCCTTTTTTGTTGTTTATTTTCTTTTTCAGAAACCATGCTCACTTTATTTTTCTGAGTGTAACCTGTTATATCTTTGAATTATATCTTTGAACTATAAGTGGCTTTTAACTTTCTGTGGAAGAGTCAGCTGTGACTATATATGCTGACCCAATTGCTTTTGAACTACCTGCACAGCTGATTGTCAGCCTATCAGCTGTGAACTTTGGCTGATCAGCTGACTGTAGAAGCTTTTAAAAATTACCCACTCAATGCCATGTTCACACTTTGCCTGATGAAGACCTGAAGGTCGAAACGTTGCGCTCTATTAAATAATTCACAGTAGACAAGCAGTGTCGCGGACTTTATTTCTTTTTCACTTGGATTTGCTCTCATTGTCCTGCACCTGGCCAATCGGGTGGGATGTGCACACATCTACTCCTCTGAACCTGTTGTTCTGGTGGCCATCACTCTTCTTCATCGCTGCCACCCGTTGGTTACCTGAATGTACTGCACCTGTGAGGGGAAGTCTTCAAGGACAATACTGGTCATGATATGAGTTGAGTTATCTAACCACCAGAGCCATCACCTGGCTGCACTAAAACATTCTTGTATTTTATACAGAATTGTGAGGGGAATTCATTGAGGACATTGTGATTTGGGTTGTGATATGGTTGTGATATCTAAGTTCCATAGCCATCTCATGGGTGCACTAAAACATTCTTGTATTTTTTGAGAATCACCACTGTTTAATAATTTTCTAAATTCTGGTCAAGAATAACACAGAAATGTACAGCAGCACTTAGTGAGACCCAAACAGAACTGTGCCCAACTGAATTACAATAAATACTTATACAAATATATAGTTACAATAACACATGTAATATATTTCATCAACTACTTTATTTTTGCAAAACACGGTGAATATATCTTATACAACATATTAAAATATTGCTTTGCCCACAATTGTTTTATTTGAAAAAGAATGTAATGATGAAAGGACTTCTCCAGTTATATGATGAGTCCATCCATGCTTGCACCAAATGTTGAATCAATAATATCCACACCAGGCTCTTTGCTATGTATATTTTCTGTCTTAATGACTTCCTTTATCATTCATATTACTTTAAACCAAAAACGAAACATTATTCTTTCTCATGGTCTGTCTGTTTTGTCTTGTTTTCATTGGTTTGCTCTGTGTTTCCCCTGTGTCCTGTTTCCCCCCTTGGTGATTGCCCCATCGTGTTCACCTATGTCTTGTTCCCTCACCTGTCTTGGGTTTGTAATTAGTTTGTGTATTTAAGTCCTGTCTGCTGTTCAGTCCTTGTCCGAGTCTTGTCGTCGTTTGTCGCAGTTAATGTGAGTTATCGTCCGTCTGTTCCTGTGTTGCCAGTTGTAAATTATAATTAAAATTGTAAAAAGTACTCTTGGCTGCCTCGCCTCTCTGCATTTGGGTCCTACTCCACCGCAACTCGTGACAAGGAATTTTTTTTGACAATCATAAACTTTATTATGGCTCCTAGACCTCAGGACAAGGCGATAACAAAAACGGCTATGAAAAATAACCTATACTGTCTAATCTAAAAGGAAGAACCAAAAAACGACTCAAACGGGAGGGACAAAACTGCTGAAACAAAAGAGAATAAACCAACAGAAAATCACTCCGAAGGAGGAACACTATGAAACTTTGAACTCAGGTCTATGAAACAAAAAAATGAACAAAAAAATCACTCGCCTGGAAAAGAATAAATAGACGCAAGGACAAAGCTTGGTAGGCTGGGGTGAACGACAGGAATGAAACACTCTGGCACAAGACAAAGTGAGACGCAGACTATTTAACACATGGGGGAAGGGAGCACCAGGTGAACACAATCGGTGATTAGGGGAGACAATCAGACCGGTGACACACAGGGAAGGGCAAGTGACCTCACCGCGGTGTGACAATTCTGCACTCAAACACATTTTCATCACTTTTCTCAAAATGTTTTGTCTGCAGCTGGATATTGTGTTGACCTTTTGAATGTGAACTATGCCAAAAACAACTTTGTGCCACAGTGTTGAAGGACAATCCAGTTTTCTCACTGGTTTGGCTTCTGGTCAGTTAGGAGACGGGAGAGCCCACTTGCTGAGCCAGTATACCAACTGGTGGGTCCTGCTTTACAAGACAGAAGCCAACACATAATACACAATAATGATAATCACAATATAAAAGTAACATGATTAAAATTGATTTCAAATGCATTGTTTTACAAAAAAGGTGAAATATGGGAACGACAGCTAAGGCTCTGGCCAAACTCCATATTCAATGCTGTGGTTCTGGATGTAGAGCCACATATATATTTACATTATTTAATTCATACCAAATGAGGTATGACTACATATTGTGTTGACAGCCTTCTTGTTGTAATCTTTGTATTTAAACTTCAGACAGTTGTTGTTATTCTATATATATATATATATATATATATATATATATATATATATATATATATATACATATATATATATATATATATATATATATGTTGTTATTTTGTTCAAAATCTCTCATTGTCACGCTTACAAAGCGGCGATGAATTTACATTTACAGGTAAATATTGGGTTTTTATATTGAATTACTTTGACTTAATTCTACTTGTACTTTTACTAATTACTTACATTTTACTACTTCTATTATCCCTGCTTTATTTCCAGACTGTAAAACTCCCTCTACCAGCAAAGCAATTAATTAATAAAATAAAAAAATTGTCGATGTCTAACATCTTTTCTTCTTTTCTTTCTTCTTTCTTCTTCTTTCTGTTCTGTTTCTTCTGTGACACAACCAGGAAATGCTTTGAAGGCTAGACCATCTCATTTAACAACGGTTGACGCGGCGTTCGAAGGTCTCAAAGGAGTTTCGAAGGATGCAGCCCCTGAATTGGGACACAGCTACACTGCATGTGGCCACAGCTTCAGGTCCGGTGGGGAGGCATCGCGCCGTAACCGGTGCCCACGCCACAAGCTGCAGACGAGTAGAGCCAAGTTTGGCTCACCTGTCCTCTCTTTCGATCAATTAATATGTATTAATTAATTATCAATCAGTATTTTTAGCAACCAAATATCAATTTCAAATATTATATATTACTTTGTTTAGTTGATTAAGCTCACATTTTGTTTAGTATTCATTCGTTAGGTTATTTGGTTTATTGCATTCAGTTGATTTTGGGTTGAAATATTATTATTTTCCCCTTGTTTTAACTGTAATGCCCCAGATGCCCCAACACTGTGACTGGTATTAATTTTTGTGTTTCTTGTTTTGCAGCAGGCGCTGGGGCCTAAGCGAGCGGCAGCCCTTCCCTGGTGGTGGTGTTTGACACAGTTTTGTTGCAGGACACTGGTGGTGGTATAGTTTGAAGTTATCCCTTTTTGAGTTCCCTGCCGCCGTGGTAAGCCCAGCCCTGGTTGGTTTTGTTTGTTTGTTTTCCCCTGCCAGTGTGGTGGCCCAATCTGGATGCACCTGCCCCCCCCCCCCCCCCCCCCCTCTCTTTTGGTCAGTCCATTTTGCAATATTAACTATTTTAGTCATTTTAATCATTGTTAAATAAAAAATATTGCTTTAAAAACCACGTCCTCTGGCCCTGGTGTGATTTTCACGAACCTGTGTTGGCCGTTGCAGGGCTATTTCCTGGGTTAGAATCCCAGGTGGCGTTGTTGGCAACTCACATCACAGACCCATACAAACACACGCGCTCCCGCCACTCTGTTGTTTGGTCATCTCAAAAAGAGTAACGTTAGTGTAAGTATACAACAGATTTTACAGATTACATAGATTACATTTTACACACAAGGACAAGACAACATCATAACACATCATTTACCAAGTCTAGTATCACTGTTCTGCCCTCAGCAATTCAGTTAATGAATTTTGCAGTTTAGTGCCATCTACTGGCCTCTCCTGATATGCAGCATTTGCCGTAACCAATCATAAACAGCTACTAAGCTAGATGTTTATTGTTTCCATGATAACTCCAGCAAGCATTTTGGACATCCTTTTCGATTGGTATTATCAGCACACTTCTTTCTTCTTGTCTGTAATTCATCTGTTGTCAGCTTATGTGTTTGAGCCCTTGGAACGCATCGTCTGTAAGTGTATTAATTGCTTACTTTCAATAGATTATGATTTTAACAGATCTCAGTATTTTCAGCTATTTCTTTGGTAATCTGTATATCATTTGTCATGCTGCCCTGAAACGTGTTCAACTGCACCACAAAAAGCAAGGAAGAAGATTGGAAAGAGACATTTATCTTTTTTTTTTCAGTTTTACAGTGATATGTTAATTGTAAATACACATGTTTTGTATTCTTTACAGTTTTACTCTACATTTACATTCAACCTGGAGCTTGGAGGCTACATCCTGACTTTGTGTTTTCTTTGAATGGAGTTAGGCTGGCTGTCTATTTGTGTTAGGAAACACACAAGGAGGGCAGTAAAATCACCTTATTTAAATATCACATATTTATCAGGACAAGGCTGGAACAAACACGGAAGAGGCAGGTGAGGAAGGAGTGGCAGGTGGTGGAGTGGCAGGTGGAGGAGTGACAGGTGGAGGAGTGGCGGGTGGAGGAGTGACAGGTGGAGGAGTGACAGGTGGAGGACTGACAGGTGGAGGAGTGACAGGTGGAGGAGTGGTAGGTGGAGGAGTGACAGGTGGAGGAGTGGCAGGTGGAGGAGTGACAGGTGGAGGGAGTGGTTTGAGGTCTTAAATGAATTAGTGATGATGAAAATGTGAAGTATTTTGCACATACAGAAAAGCTGTAATATTAACATGTAATGGTTAAACCCATAAGGGAAATAGGCAAGCATATGGAGCTGCTGCCTGTTTGATGCCAGTTTCTCAGATCAATAAACAGAAACAATATACATAGTTTCTCATCAGCCTCTTGAGTCCCTTTCAGAATTGTGTTCAAGCAGCTATTCAGCTCTGTCACCTCAGTGGCCGGGACCCAACTCTCAGACTTCCAACCGACTCAGTGTAAACTCAGTGACTCAGTGTTAAATACATTTACTGCTGATTGACTCATCGGTGTCCGCTGCACTCATCAGCTGCATCAGGAGACCCCACCGCCGTCCTGCACATCACATGCTGGAATGCTGCTCCAAACTGATGAACAAGTGGATTTTCATGCCGTAGTTTTGAAATGGGCTACCTTGATGTTCAGGAGCTTTACCTTAGACATGCATCACTGCAGGAAAGCAGCAGCAGTATGGAGACAGGACATTTTGGTGTTGCACTGCAGTCATGTTCTTCACCATGAAAAGGGATTAGTGGTATATGTGGTTATACATAACATGTAGTACCATGTTTATGTTGCAAATTTACCTTTTCATGGACCTATCTAATAATAAGATGTACGGTTATTATTATTATATATTATATTATTGTTGTAATTCCCAAATGTATTATCACCATACAAATCGTTGTTATGTTATATGTTACTGCAATAGATACAGCAATCAGCCTATAGCAAGCTAATATTTTAGGGGCTGGTGTGGGCTTCAATCCATAGTAACAAATGTGTGCCCACATGTCAAACTCAAACCAAGTAAGTTGAATTAGGGAAGTTGTGCAATATATATTCTGATGTGTCTGTTTTAAATGTGCTTGATTTGACAATAAGGTCCACTTTGAATTAAGTGTTCAACACGAACAAAGTGCAAGAACTAGGGTGAGATCTTGAGGACAAACTGGGATCTGCTAAACATCTACCAGTGAGCAGAATGAGGAGGTGGAGGAATTGGAGTAATGATGTCTAATCGTGTTTTAAAGACGCAAATGAATGCTTGTGTGAAAAACAGTCTTACCAGCCCCAACAGCTGGAGAAAACCTTGCAGGAAGGACTTGAAGTGAGGCCTTTAGCCTGCATGGTGGGACCACTAGTCACCACCAAGGGTCTCTAAATGAAACAGAAACATGCAATCTTCAGCACTTTCTGTAGTGTTTTCTAAATGAACTCTTCTGTTCTCACTCCCCATCAGCTACTTCCTGTTCCTGCCAGGGGCGCCTTAATAGCACTTGTGGCCCGTGGGCTATGGACATTTTTTGAGGCCCCCCCCTCCTGCCCGCCAATCGCACAATCAATTTCGCAACAGCGATATAGTGAAATAGCCCACACCAACCTGCTTAATTATTTTTGTTAGCGCTATTACATGCCGCTGTAGAGCAGGGTAATGACACCGCGAATACGGACGTTTATCATCTTTTTTTTAAAATATATATTTTGTAAGAGGCCCCTGATTGGCCGATGCCCCGAGCTGAAGCCCAGGTAAGTCCGTGCATTAAGGCGCCACTGGTTCCTGCGTATGAAAATGTGTCAGATCTGACCAATTTTGTAGCTCCTGCAGCACAAAGAGCACAAATAGAAGAGCGGGTGTCATGATCTGTGTCTGTTCTGTCGTTGTGATTGGTTTGCTTACTGTTTCCCCTGTCATGGTCTGTGTCTGTGTCTTGTTTTCATTGGTTTACTCTGTGTTTCCCCCTGTGTCCTGATTCCCTCCTGGTTGATTGCCCCATTGTGTTCACCTGTGTCTTGTTCCCTCACCTGTCTTGGGTTGGTAATTAGTCTGTGTATTTAATTCCTCTCCTCTGTTCAGTGTTTGTCCGAGTCTTGTCGTTGTACGTCGTGTTTGGTGTCGTCGCCGGTCATGTGAGTTGTCATCCGTGTTCTGTAGCTTTATTTACAATTAAAAGCGCAAGAAGTATTCCTGCCTGCCTCGCCTCTTTGCACTTGGGTCCTACCCCACAGCAATCCGTGACAGAAGACTCGGACCACGAATGGACCCAGCAGAGAGGAACCCATACTGGGGCACCCGTTTGGCACAGGGGGGACCTCGGTCAGCCAGACGGGCCACCAAGCCTCAGAGCGGGCCGGCCGAGGTCGACCCGTTCTGTGGAACCCGTCTGGCATTTGGAGGACCGCGGTCTGCAAGACGGGCCACCAAGCCTGCGGCTCCGCTGGCCAGCCAGGCCCCTGCGACTGACACTGGAGGGGAGATGATCACGCTGTTTGAGTGGTTCAGACGGCGGGTTGTCTTCCCTCACTACCAGGATGAGCCGCAGTGGTCTCCTGTCTCCACCGGGCCACAGCGGCCTCCTGTCTTCCCCACCGGGCCACAGCGGCCTCCTGTCTTCCCCACCGGGCCGGGGCCTCCTGTCCCCGCTGGGCCGCAGCGCTCTCCTGTCCCCGCTGGGCCGCAGCTCTCGCCTGTCTCCGCCGCTGGGCCGCAGCGGCCTCCTGTCTCCGCCGCAGCGCCCTCCTGACGTCGGCGCTGAGCCGCAGCTGTCCCCAGTGGGGGAGGTCCGGCCGACGCCCGCTCCTCGCACGCTGTTGGCCGTCCGGCCGACGCCGGCTCCTCGCACGCTGATGGCCATCCGTCCGGCTCCACCCCCGGAGTCTGCAGCCGCTCCGGAGGCTCCGGCACTGGAGGCTCCGGCACCGGAGGCTCCGCCCCCGGGGACTGCAGCGGCACCGGAGGCTCCGCCCCCGGGGACTGCAGCCGCTCCAGAGACTCCGCCCCCGGGGACTGCAGCCGCTCCAGAGACTCCGCCCCCCTGAGTCTGCAGCCGCTCCAGAGACTCCGCCCCCCTGAGTCTGCAGCCGCTCCAGAGACTCCGCCCCCTGAGTCTGCAGTCGCTTCAGAGACTCCGCCCTCAGATTCTGCAGCCTCAGCCTCCCCTGAGGCCCTTGTCCCAGCGGCATGTCATGAGTCCAAGGGGTTCTGCCTTCACCGCCGGCCTCCAGAAGGGTGCCGCCTGATGTTCCCTGCTCCGCTCCTGGTAGCCCTCCTCCAGGCCCCCTCCTCCCACCCATCTTGGTGTTGGGGTTTGGGGACGTCAGGAGCCGTCCCTTGAGGGGGGGGGTTCTGTCATGATCTGTGTCTGTTCTGTCGTTGTGATTGGTTTGCTTTCTGTTTCCCCTGTCATGGTCTGTGTCTGTGTCTTGTTTTCATTGGTTTACTCTGTGTTTCCCCCTGTGTCCTGATTCCCTCCTGGTTGATTGCCCCATTGTGTTCACCTGTGTCTTTTTCCCTCACCTGTCTTGGGTTGGTAATTAGTCTGTGTATTTAATTCCTCTCCTCTGTTCCGTGTTTGTCCGAGTCTTGTCGTGTTTGGTGTCGTCGCCGGTCATGTGAGTTGTCATCCGTGTTCTCAAGATTCAAGTAAACTTTATTGTCAGTTTTCATGAATGTACAGGCCATACACAAGAACCGAAATGCCGTTTCCCTCAATCCCTGGTGCAAGACAGCATGCAATATAAATATAAATATATAAAAATATAAGTATAGAAAAATAAAAAATACTAAGGTGGTCGCGAGTGCAATAAACAGTAAATAGAAAAATGTGCAAATTGAGAACAGTAACAGTAAACAGTAAGAGGTGCATTATGGGGGTAATGATAGTACTAGTAATGAATAAATGAACAGTATGGATGTTATGGACAGTATAAACAGTTTTAAACAGTGTATAAAAAGTATAAACAGTACTATGAACAATAAACAATAAACAGTACTATGAACAAGTTATTTAACAGTATATAAAAAGTATAAACAGTACTATGAACAGTTATTTAACACTGTATAAAAAGTATAAACAGTACTATGAACAGTTATTTAACAGATTTATATACGGACTAAAGTGTAAAGTGGCTGTGCATGGTGGAGGAGGGAGGTGGGGCTGTACCTGGTGGAAGGGGGTGATGGGGCTGTGCATGGTGGTAGGGGGTGGAGGTGGAGAGGGCTGTGCATGATGGTAGGGGGTGGTGGGGCTGTGCATGATGGTAGGTGGTAGGGGTGGTGGGGCTGTGCATGGAGGTGAGCAGGGTGTGGTGGTAAATGGGTGGGGGGTTAAAGTCCAGGGGGAGAGAGGTTGTGTGCAGGTATCCGGGGTTGAATGAGTGTGTGTGTGTGTGGGGGGGGGGGCTGGGAATGGGAGTGGTGGGAGGGGGAGAATGGGTGGAGGTTGATGTCAGCGTCCAATGTTTGTGCGGGCAGAGAGCAGAGAGAGAAGGGGGGTCAGTGCTGAGTGGGAGTTCAGCATCCTGACCGCCTGGTGGATGAAGCTGTCCTTCAGTCTGCTGGTCCTTGCCTTGAGACTCCTCATCCTCCTACCAGAGGGCAGGAGGTTGAAGAGGCAGTGAGAGGGGTGGGTGGAAACACCCGCAATGCTGAGTGCTTTGCGGGACAGGCGTGTGTTGTAGATGTCCTGCAGGGAGGGGAGGGGAGCACCGACGATCTTCTCAGCTGCTCTCACTATGCGCTGCAGGGTCTTCCTACAGGACGCGGTGCAGCCGCCGTACCACACAGTGATGCAGCTGGTCAGGATGCTCTCGGTGGTTCCCCGGTAGAAGGAGTACATGATGGGGGCAGATGCTCTCGCTCTCCGAAGTTTGCGGAGAAAGTAGAGGCGCTGCTGAGCTTTGCCAGCCAGTGTTGTGGTGTTGCAGTTCCAGGAGAGGTCCTCAGTGAGATGCACCCCCAGGAACTTGGTGCTGCTCACTCTCTCCACAGCAGCACCGTCGATGGTCAGTGGGGGGTGCTGGACGGAGGCTCTCGACAACAATCTCTTTCGTCTTCTGCACGTTCAGAGAGAGATTGTTGTCCCTGCACCACACGGCCAGCTGGCTCACCTCTTCCCTGTAGTTTGACTCATCGTTGTGGTTGATGAGTCCCACCACAGTTGTGTCATCCGCAAACTTGACGAAGAGGTTGTTGTTGAAGGATGGAGTGCAGTCGTGGGTCAGCAGGGTGAAGAGAAGGGGGCTCAGCACGCATCCTTGGGGAGCCCCTGTGTTCAGCATGATTGTGTTGGATGCGTTCCTGCCGACCCTGACTGCCTGCGGTCTTCCGGTCAGGAAGTCCAACAACCAGTTACACAGTGAGGTCTGTAGTCCTAGACAGTCCAGCTTCCTGATCAGCTGCTGAGGGATGATCGTGTTGAAGGCTGAACTAAAGTCAAGGAACAGCATCCTCACATACGAGTCCTTGGTCTCCAGGTGGGTGAGGGCTGAGTGGAGGACGGTGGAGATTGCATCATCGGTCGACCTGTTGGCCCGATATGCAAACTGGTATGGGTCCAGTGAAGGTGGGAGGACGGATTTGATGTGTTGCATGACCAGCCGCTCGAAGCACTTCATGATGATGGGGGTCAGTGCAACGGGGCGGTAGTCGTTGAAGCAGGATGGAGAGGCCTTCTTCGGGACCGGGATGATGGTGGTGCTCTTGAAGCAAGTGGGGACAACAGCTTGGCTCAGGGAGGTGTTGAATATGTCTGTGAGGACATCCGTGAGCTCCTCTGCACATTCCTTCAGCACACGACCAGGAATGTTGTCAGGCCCTGCAGCTTTGCGAGCGTTGATCCTGGAGAGGGATCTCCTCACACTGGCTGGCGAGAGGCACAACACCTGGTCATCTGCAGGGGGTGATGACTTCTGTGCAGGGGTGCTGTTGTCTGCTTCAAACCGTCCGAAGAAGTTGTTTAGATCGTTCAGCAGAGTGGTGTCACTGTCACAGGTCTGTGGTCGGGGTTTATAGTCCGTGATGGTCTGTATCCCCTGCCACAGGCTCCTAGTGTCTCTGCTGTCACTGAAGTGTTCGGATATCCTGGCACTGTACTGCCTCTTAGCTAGCTTGATGCCCCGGATCAGGTTGGCTCTCGCTGATCTCAGGCCAGCCTCATCACCTGCTCTAAAAGCAGCATCCCGGGCTCTCAGTAAACCACGGACTTCCCCCGTCAGCCATGGTTTCTGGTTGGCCCGTACTGTGATGGCCTTGGTGTCTGTGACATCATCAATGCATTTGCTGATGTAGGCAGTAACCAGTCAGTGGTGTTAAAGCAGTCCTGTAGTGCTGAGGAAGCACCCTCTGGCCACACCCTTACCTGCTTCTGGACTGGTCTGGTGACTTTGACCTTAGGCCTGTATGCTGGCATTAGCATAACAGTACTGTGGTCTGAAGCGCCAAGGTGGGGGAGGGGTGAGGCCTTGTATGCTCCTCGCTGAGTGGTGTAGACCAGGTCTAGGGTGTTATTTCCTCGTGTAGGAAAGTCTATGTGCTGGTACACATGAGGAAACACTGTCTTAAGGTTGGCATGGTTGAAATCCCCAGCTACAATGAGGAATCCGTCCGGGTGCGCTGTCTGCTGATCACAGATGGCGCTATACAGTTCACTCAGTGCTTTGTCTCGATCGTTGTTGTTGCCGCTGGGAGGGATGTAAACAGCCACTAGCAGAATGGCAGAAAGCTCCCTCGGTAGATAGAAAGGCCGGCACTTAATGATCATAAACTCCGCAAGGGGTGAACAGTGTCTACAAACTACCACAGCGTCCTGGCACCAAGCATCCCTGATATAAACACAGACACCGCCGCCGCGGGTCTTACCGTAGTTGAGTGCTCTGTCCGCTCGGTAGCATGTTAGCTGGTCGAGATGAATGGCGGAGTCCGGTATGTTGTTGTTTAGCCATGTTTCCGTGAATACGAAAACACAGCACTCTCTCACAGTCCGCTGGGATGATCTAAGAAGGTGTAGCTCATCCAGTTTGTTGTCCAAGGAGCGTACATTGGCGAGTACGATGGATGGTATAGCCGGCTTGTTTGGATTAGCCGCTAGCCTCGCCCGGATACCTCCGCGCTTCCCCCGCTTCTGCCTCCTCTCGCACCGCCTGCGGCGCTTCCTCTGCGGGTGCGCTGCAGTAGTGGGGGTCGGTGTCGAGGTGGGCCGCCGGAGTAGTCCGAGATCGTGTAGCTCCTTGGCGAGTGCCGGGTTTAGTCCGTGAATAGCGTGGTTTCTGATGTTGAAAAGAGTCCCACGGCTGTATGTCTGCCTTGGGACGGGCAAACGCGACGAAAATACAAAATCACTCGGGCACACCGACGAAGACAAACATGTATGCACCACATTTTCGGGACAGAGAGGGGCCGCTGCGTCCGTACGCGCCGCCATCCGGAAGATGTATCTCTGTATCTTTGCTTTATTTACAATTAAAAGCGCAAGAAGTATTCCTGCCTGCCTCGCCTCTCTGCACTTGGGTCCTACCCCACAGCAATCCGTGACAGCGGGATGACAATCACTATGCCAACATCCACACCTCTCTCTGAGAGGTCAAAATTCTCTGTCTTAGGACTTAATCAACACAATGGATCCGCTTTCCAGGATGGTAATCACAAATAATCAAACTTGAATAAAGCTGAAACTTTGACACACCATGGTGCATGCGTGTGTTTGTGAGTGTGTGTGTCTAATTGTGTATCTGTGTCCCTGCCTGGCTGTCTGTGTGTGAATATAATAGTCGGCAGGCCAAGACCCTAAAAAAACCTATTGCTGGCATTTTTTGTTAAAAGTTGGCAACTATGCCAGCAGTTATCAGCATGGATTAAGGTTTCAGAATAACCCGGTTGCCAACATGGAACTTGACCTTAAGTTCAAATATTGAGGTCAAAAGGTCAATCGAGGTCAAATTTCAAGTTTTGTCTATTTTGTGATGTACTTTAATTTTTTAAATAAATATTGGATATTTAGTACATGAGGGATAGAAATTTCAAATATGTTGATAAATAATTTGGATATTTATAATTTGTATGGACATTACTCCTTTATTGTATGAATAACACAAAACGTTTTCTAGAGTGTATATTGCTAATGAATAACAAGAATGCATGCCAACAGATTGTTCCTTTATTTCAAGGCAAAAATTCAAATTCAAAAAAGTTTTTGTAATATTTATATTATATATATATATATATATATATATATATATATATATATATATACAGTATATATATATATATATATATTGCTGTGTTACACAAAGGCGGTCCCGTCCTGATCATGTTCCATGTTCCCTGCATTGTCAAGACATCCATCAGCATCATTGCCGCATGCAGGTATACAGTGCTGTCCATTCTTCAGGCAAGTGCAGGCATGTGTACGGCACTTGGTTCTACAACCACAAGTTATCAGTTCCAAGCAACAGCTTGGAACAGGTTTTCTTAGCCACACAACCACCAAGTGTTGGTCTACAATCTTCCAACCACCCATCTCTTCAGGAGTTTCACGAACATGTACCTTGTCAGACTGCAGCCATACCTTGGCCTGATAATTTGCATGTGCAAGATGCAATGCCAATGCATCACTTGTTGGCGGTAACATTTCCATTGCCTTTTTTCCTTTCTGAAACAAGTCATGTCTGTCAATACCCGAAGATGTGCATGGCGCTTTGTACAGATGGCACAAAAACTCCTCAATGTCACCTTGAGGCCCATCCCGACCAACACCATGTAACAGTTCTGGGTGTTGCAAATACACAGTCCAACATGACTTCTTCCCATGTCCAGCAAATGAGGAGACAGTATCGCAACCAGTTAGGGCAGGCAAGTTTTATTGATATAGTGCATTTCATACAACAAGGCAGCTCAATGTGCTTCACATAAAACAAAATAATAAAACAAAATGAACTGGGCGACCAGAGCGAAAAAGTTAGTCAGTTAAATTCGATGAATGAGCTATGCTGCAGCTCGGCGAAAACCAATTGGAATGTACACATTTTTGAATGTGTACATTCATGTACACATTTTTCTGCTCTATGATAAGCTAAATCAAACATCCCAATATAAAGTCATGAGTGAGTAAAGCTAATTCATGTCCCCCAAAAAGACGAACCACAAAATTATTGTTTTTGAGCTTTTGACCTTCAATTTGACCTTAAATTATGAATATGATTTTGGCAACCAATGGATTCTGGAACCTCAGACCCTACTGATAACTTTTAGCATGGTTGCCAACATTTAAACAAGAATGCCATGAAAAAGGAGCTCCCAAAAAGACGAACCATAACATCTATTGTTTTTGACCTTTTGACCTTCAAATTTGACCTTAAATTATAAATATGATTTTGGTAACCACTGGATTCTGGAACCTCAGAGCCCACTAATAACTTCTAGCATGGTTGCAAACTTTTAACAAAGAATGCCATCAAAAGTTTTTTAAGCACATTTCCTGGTGTTGGCCTGCTGACTATAAAGCAGAAGGAAGGAAGATAAAATAGCAGAAGCAACATGAAGTGACATATTTCTTGGTAACTGGTGAACTGGTACCACATACTAGATGTTCAGCTTCCTCTTCTACAGTAAGATGTTGTATTTTAAGTTTTATTTCAATGCTTAACTAATATTGTTCATAACATGATGTATAGTAATAAGAAACAATATACATAACATGAAAACTGTTAATTGTTTACAAACTGTTGTATTACTCTCTGTATTAACTTTTTGACTGTATTCTTTACCTGCAGGTATCTAGTAATAATTTCTCCCCAGAACAACAGAGTGAGAGAGGAGAGGACTAGCTATGAATTTAAGATCAGCAGCAGGAGGATTTCTAGCGTTCATTGTGTCACTACCAGGTTGGTACACTTACATTCATCAGTTTTGGGTCATTTGTCAGGAAAATCAACCGAGTCTCCAGAAGGAAACGAGGCTCTTTTGTTTGTTTCTGCAAACCACGGATATGTTGAATCTCAACATTTCTGAAGCCAAAATACGTTTGATATCAACATTTGTAGATATGTGAATATCAACGTAGAGCATTTTAACTGTGTGTGATGCTTTTGATGCTCTTTTGGTGTAGAGAGGGAATAGCATGATATTCCCGGTTTAAGAAATAATACTCTGTTTAAGAAATAACCAAAACTATGTATTTTATTCCACAACTCGTTTTTTTTTTGTCTTGTTTCCAACATATGGCCATCATCTCATTTTCTGTGACATGCATGCTTGTTAGTTATACATGAACATGTTATATGAACACAATATTCTATTCTATTCTCTTCTAACATACACATAAACAAATAAAAAAACAAGCTCACACACAATTTAAGAGCATACTCGACTCTTCTGTCTACTCACACTCAATAGTGTGGTTGATAATTGAGATAATTTAAATAGATTCCACATTCCATCTTCAGAAATGAAAGAACTATTAATCTGGTTCTCTGTTCCTCATTCCTATTGATATTCAGCTGGCCGTGATCATTGCACTCAACAACAGAAATTCAAAACAAACTCTTTTCCTTGTCTGCACTCCTCTGCTCTCCTTCCCTTGTTTCCTCACTACTCCTCCTATATACCCCCACTCCTTGTCTCCTCCCCTCTTCATTCCTTGTCAGCATAGTAGCCTACACTAGCATTGCAAAGCTACATAAAAAAATGCAAAGCTGGATGTAGAAGGTTTGTGTTGTGTGTTATCTTAATTATTTTGAATAATTTTGTGCAATTTGTTCTCACACCCAGATCTCCAGGTGAAGGTGTCCGTTCATTCCTCTCCCTCTCCTACCAGGGCACTGCTGGAGTGTCACAGTATGTGTGGTCTGCCTCGTGACCATCGCTGCATCTGGTTCAGGAATGGAAAGAATGCAGTAAATGGTACAAAGTACAAATGGGTCTCCATTCAGTCTAAAGACAGCTATTCATGCGCTGTTGAAGGATACGAACATCTCCAATCTCCTTCAGTGTGTAAGTCAACTTCACAGCACACTGACATGATACCTGATGTAATGGAGCTTTTAGTGCAGGGCCAGTTCAAAACGGACCTGTTCAGAACGGGCGGATTGCTTGGCCTCCCGTATTGCTGCTTGCAGCTTTCTGGAGAGCCGCTCATCCACACAACTTCCCACTGGACGATGCACTTCCTTGTGATCCCAGCAATACACCCGGCAAGTGTGAAGTCGAGCACATGAACAGTTGTCCAGAAAATGGAGGGAACTTTAGACATACTTACTATGCTGCCCTCGTACTGCGCTCCTGTCTCTTTTGCAGAACTAGACAGCTAGCTTAGTCTTGTCCTGTATGAAGTTAGTGAATTTCAGTGAATCCACAAGGCTTTCTTTTCTTGTCCTTTACTGAAATTCCAACAATTATTCATACAAGACAGTTTGACTTGAGTCAATATTTAACTAGTAAAGAAAAAAACATACATCAGTCTTCACATTAACACAGGGGACCACGAGAGCTAGCATAATTTAGCTGCTAATCGCATTACATTTCAGAAAACATTTAGAAAACGTTAAGAAAACATTACTTATGTACCGCTAAATGACCACAAGGTGTCGGTATTTCACATTTTTCCCTACATTTCCCCACATACATAGACACACTTATATAATAATAATAATAATAATAATAATAATAATACCTGTATAAATAATAATAATAATAACAATAATAATAATAATAATAATAATAATAATAATAATAATAATAATAATAATAATAATAATAACAATAATAGCAAATGCAAATAACTCCCGTAGAGATTACATTGAGCTTTCCATTGTTACGTTTGACTCACTAATTCCTTTCTGATGGACAACTGGGCGACATAGCTCAGTGGGCAGAGTGTGGGTTCCACAACCAGAGGGTGTGCCGTTCAATCACAACCTCAACCAAAATTGTCTCATTGATTACTAGCATTTATATGCAGAAGTAATTCCTCCAGTAGAATTATATTTTCTCATTTATTTATTTAAATAATAAATAAATGTGACTGTTAACAGATGCTCCAAAGACCCCCTCAGTGACCGTGAGTCCCTCTGGTGAAATAGTGGAGGGCAGTTCAGTGACTCTGACCTGCAGCAGTGATGCCAACCCAGCAGCTCAGTACACCTGGTTCAAGGTTAATACAGATGGTTCCTACAGAAACATGAACCAGCGACAAGAGCTCATCTTTAGACACATCCTGTCTACAGACTCTGGACGATACCACTGTATAGTTCAGACTGAGCTAGGGACAACATCTAACTTAATCTCTATTGATGTCAAATGTGAGTAAAACACAATACCAAATAAAAAGAGCTTAACTGTGTCAACATTACAACTACAACATCTACTTTACATTATCATCAAAATAAATGTTCACCATGTTTTCATATTTTTTTCTAGATGGTCCTAAAAACACATATGTGTCATCAAGTCCCTCTGGTGAAATAGAGGAGGGCAGTTCAGTGACTCTGAGCTGCAGCAGCGATGCCAACCCAGCAGCTCAGTACACCTGGTTCAAGGAACATGAAGTCTCAGTGAAAGAATCAGGGCAGAACTTCACCATCACTAATATCACATCTGAGCTTGGAGGAAACTATTCCTGCCAAGCTCATAATGCAATCGGACGTCATAATTCCACCTTTTTCTTCATTAACGGTAATTCTTAATTTCAAAGACACACACACCTTCCACACAATCACAAGCACACAGTGAATAATTTGCCTGTTAATGTTACAGTTTGTTATCAGTGTTTGAAATTAAATGACTATGTTCCAGTGACATCATCATCATCATCATCATCACAGACAGCATCAGTAGCCGTAACAATCATTAGTGTCTTACTGGCCCCCATACTCCTCCTCGTCTTCCTCTGGATGAGGTGAGATATTCTCTTTATCTCATTTTATATTACTTCAGTTCTCCTGTTGCTTCTTCATCTCTCTGTTCTCTTCACCAGAAGAAAGAGGGCCTCCAGAAAAGCATTTGGACAGGGAGGAAGGCCAGACACCGTGGAGGAGGTGAGACACAGGAAGCCATTTATTACTAACCCATCCTAAGACACATGGTGGAAATACCCTGAGGCCACAACACAAGACCACACAAGAGACTTCCAGTTGTTTCCTTATGAGATGAGTGTCCTCATCTCTTCCTCTAGCCCTGTCGCTAAGAGAGACTGTACATCCCAGGGTCTGTAGTTCCATAAATCAATCGGGGCTGAATTGGAAAATTCGGAACTAGGGATATCGTCTGTTGCTATTTTGTTGCTTTACCAAGCCCATTTGGTAGGAGTGTGCTATAGATCTCCAAGACAGTGTGCCTGTATTCTGTTTGGGTGGTCAACATATTTTTAAGGAAGAGATTCTATGTTTCTTGGCAGTTTTCTGTCTCTGGTAGATGCCCTTGTGAAGTTCAATCAGTCGTTTGGTTTGAGGCAAATGATTGAGGGGCCAACACGGTTGTGTATGGATAGAGCATCATTTCTAGATTTCAGGTTGGTATCTGGTAATTTTCCTCAGGGTTCATTAAAATATGTCTGTCTGTCTGTCTGGTACAGACAAGATATGCCAGTCAGGTGTTTTAAATGTTGGCTTTAGTGATCATCTGGTCGTTTTGCACTCATAAAATCCTGAAAGTGCAGCTGGAACAGGGTAACAACTACATAATGTGTTCCATGAAGAGTTCTCCTAGAGAGTAATTTATTAACACATTAAGGGAGCAGGATTTGTCAGGTGGAATACATTCTGACAAGCATTAGCAATAGCATGGGCTATTTTAACCAGTTAGATTCATTACGTGTTGAAGCACAGACTGGTCTGTGCCTCAACAGTCTGTGCAGTCTGTTTTCAGGTAATGAACCAGCAACTCATGACCTCCAGGACTGTCTTCAGGAAGTGGAAAGTATTTTCTAAATCTACTCTTCTGTCCTCACTCCCCGTTAGCCGCTTCCTGTTCCAGTGTATGAAGGCGTCTCAGCTCTCACCAATTGCCGGTCTGCTGCAGCACAGAGAGAACCAATAGAAGAGCAGGATGACCATCTCTATGCCGGCATCCACTCCTCTGGCTCAGAGAACCAGGAAGTGCCTCCCTGTTTGGCTGGCTACTGTGTCCAATCAGACCAGAATGATGAGGTCCTTTACTCTATGATCAACTTTGAAAGACCCAACGCTGTGCATGAGTAAGCTTCTTAGTATTTATAAAGAGGAAATATAAGCCCAATGGATCTCCTTCACAGGCTGACTGAAGTTCATATCTCCTCTTGTCTTCTTTTCAGAGACCGTCACCAGACAGAGATGGGAGAAACCTCAGAGTTGTACAGCACTGTCCATAAACACTCCAGAGTTTGAACAAGTGGCAGCAGCAGGATTTAAATTGTTGGATTCAGCAGATTGTCTCATTCACTTAGTTTAAACAGGACAATATGCTGGCTGCATATCCTATGGGGCTTAATTACCTGGGCTGAATACTTGCCACCACTGCTCAAACATGCTCTGATGACTCTTGAATTAATGTTACTTATTACTTGATTGTTTATGTTCCACTTGTGATGGCCCCAGCAAGGCCCCATCTTTTTCAGGGCCTGTTGTTCTGGTGGCCATCACTCTTCTTCATCGCTGCTACCTGTTGGTTACCTGAATGTACTGCACCTGTGAGGGGAAGTCTTTAAGGACAATACTGTGGACATGATATGGGTTGGGTTATCTAACCACCAGAGCCGTCTCCTGGCTGCACTAAAACATTCTTGTATTTTATACAGAATTAACCCTGTTTAATAACTTTCTAAATTATAGTCAAGAATAACACAGAAATGTACAGCAACACTTAGTGAGACCCAAACAGAACTGTGTCCAACTGAATTACAATACTTATATTTATTATAATTCAGTATTCAGTACTATAATTCAGTACTATATTGATGCTATTCTGCATTTGAGCTATTATCAGGCTACTTATTCTCATGTACCAAATCACCCTTCAAGGGACATTAATAAAGTAAAGTAAATGTGTGTGAAATATTACCTGCTGGGCAAAATCAAAACTGTAATGCATCCTAACCTTTTTGCTTGCTGGTAGGGAAGATCCAAAAGACAGGTTAGAGCCGGAGCAAGTCTTTCTGCAGGCAGCAGTCATCTCGTTGTACACAGCCCCCTCTTTCTGCACAAGGGAAAGATGATCGTTTTGCTTCTTTATGGCTTCTGATTTTCTATCATCTGGGAGGTTTGCACTTCATGTCAGCTGCTCGTTATTGCCTTGGCACTGCCAGCAGAGATCTGTGCACGGCCGGCAACTTCTGATGTGTGGGAGAAGTTGGTTCCACAGTGCTATAAAGGTGGTTTTACAAACTGCACGCTCACCTGAAAAACAGATATTGCTTATGATTAATTTTATTTGAATTACTAATAGTGCTTTGTGTTATTTCACGTTACAAGCACTCAATTCTAAATCAATGTTTACACAAACCAAGCTCCTGAGCAGACTTCACGTAGAGACGCCAACTGAGGCCTTGGACACATGGGTTGGCAACAACTTCACATGCCAATCCCTAGGGTGTCGGCCAGGCAGCATGATGGCATTGTCTTCTGCATAGTTTTTTTTTATAAAGTCCAGCCAGGTTCATCTTCAGGGCTGATGAACATGGCTGGTGGACGTGGTTGTGAGGGCTTCTTCCTTATCTGTGGTCTTACCCCATTCTCCTCATAGTGTTTGACTATACCAGCCAGGGTGTCTTTGCCAATGCTGAAAAAGGAAAATAAACGAGTTCCACATCAAGGGTCATGCTGACAGGCATCTTGTCTCCTAGCTCAGAATGAATTCATCCAAACTGCTTCTCAAGTAGGCTAGTTGCTAAATCATTAGCACCACATTCAATTCAAGAAATGCTAACAGGCAGGTTAGCACCTGATTCTATGTATTCATCAAAACAATCATCACGTAGGCTAAGTCATTAGCAGCAGTCAAGTCAAACAATTCAAGCATTATTCAAATTAATAGCAGATGCTCACATTACCATCTAAAACCTCATTATGGTAATGGTTTTTTTTGGCAAGTGATATGAGGCTAATGATTACAATTAAAATGACAGTGAGCTAGCTAATAACAATAGGTAGGTATGGGAAGTTATAAACATGGACAAAACATGAGATAACATTTTACGTTTACTTTGAATGAACACACAATGACAAGTACTTAACTTGTTGATGTTTATGTGTGTCAAGTGGAGGGGTGGAAAAGGAGTACCGACAACGCCACCTGGGGAGTTTCGCCCCAGGAGATAGATGTTTATATGAAATGGTTAAATGCTTTTACTATATTACACAGGTCAACACAGGTTTGTATACCACGGGCAGAGATGTATTTAGAAAAGTATAAAAATAGTTTATTTTGCACTCAATTAAAAGAATCACATCACTACTGGCTCATAATTAACTTAAGCTGGGGCCATGAACAAGGCTGTGGAGGCTCGCTACGGCGGCCCAAAATCAAATCAAGGGGGAAGAATAACTAACCTAAAACACCCGTGACACTGCAAACACACACAGACAAGGAGTTCGCGAAGAAAAAGACCACCACCAGCGATTGGGTCGCCGCCTGGCCCTCAACACCTGTTCACAAAGAAAAGAAAACAAATTTTGAAACTGGCCTCCCAGTTAATACGGCCGTTGATTCCACCTAACACGCTCACACACACATTTACACACAACAAAATATACTTTAATTTAGAGAATTAAGAGAATTAAGAGAATTAAGGAATTAAGAGAAACAAACATCAAAATAAACCATCCCAACAAAGGTCAATCTTGTTCACTAAACATCAACAAAAAGTAAATAATGTTCATCGGACAAATTAAACAAATAAATACAAAATATATCTTTTCAAGGATAATTAATAAACTAAACAAATTCCTAAAGGTAATAAGCCCTGACACCAGCTCTGTCAAGAGCCTTAATAAATCACTCAGAGCCTTGTCAAGAGCCTTAATAAATCACTCGCACCTCAGAAGAGCTGAGGAATCAGAACAGTCCCAGTGAGCCAAAACAGCAGTGGGTCCAGGAGATGGTGGCTTTAATAGTGTCTGAGCCTCGCCAGCAGGGCGTTACGAAGCGCCGAGAGGAGATGATCTAGGACAACACAGCAGGACAATACAATCAGTCGGGAGCGGCACAACAGGCTGAAACGATGGGCGGACAACGCCGACGTACCACGTGGTGACACGTCATTTGATTGCATGTCGTTTCTGCCCACCCGTTCTTACTAAGAACAGATCCAAATTCTCATTTGTACCACAAGCCATAAAAGCCTTAAATCAGTTGAAATAAGCTATCTTATGTCCAGCTGGCCAAGCCATATCCAAGGCTATGTAATGTATTGTAGTGTGTGTTGTATGTTCTTCATGTTATGTCTGTTTGTGTCTGATGTATGGACTACTTGTTGTCATATATCTGATGTCCTGTTATGTAGTGCCTGCCGACTGTGCCGCAAACCCAACTGCCCCAAGGGGATAATAAATGTATCTACTACTATTACACGTGAGTGGAAGAGAAAGCAGCAGTGTGCGCCAATGCCCCTTACCCGTGCGCCAAAGGAGAGAGCGCGCGTCGTTCTGGCCACACGCCGAAGACGCTCTGATACCGGCACGCCACACGGCTTCACCACGCCACTCCAGACCACAGCCACCACCACGGACAAGCGGAACAGAAAGAGAGAGGGCGCGCCAGGTGTACCCAGGCTCCTATATAAAAGGTGCGCTCGCCGCCCATAAATCAGTGCCACAGGGGGACACAGCGCCCCACTGTGAGGAGTAGTAAGCCGTGCTCCGGCCACATATGGAAACTCACCCCATAAGAAACAGAAAAGTATTCTTGCAGATCTCGTTGCCTCCAATGAAATAAGTGGTCCGGGCACGCTTTCTCTTTGGGCCTTGCGTGTGGATGTAATCATCTCCAAAGTATGCACTATGCGTCTGTTTAACTCGAGATGTCCAATTATTCGCATGTCCTGCCACTCTTTTTCCGCAGCTAAAGAATCCATCCATATGCTGTACATAAGGTCTGGAGAAAGTTTGTGGCTACACGATTGTGTCCCATGGAGAGAATTCTCCTTCCTTCTTATGTAGCACTTGCAGTCGAAGTTACAGATTTTCTCCATTCTCCACCTGAAAATGTGTTTGAGAGCAGAAGAATGTTTCATTTTTGTTTAAAATAATATCAATGATACAAGAAGTCATTCAGACAGAAAATATGCAAGAGACCAAAGAGTATGGTGTGGATATTTATTGATATTCAATATTCAACATTTGGCACAAGTGCGGATGTACTGGGGATAGAACTGAGGGAATCCTTTCATCATTATAAAAATATTAAAATAAAACAATTTTGGCGTGCAATTTTTTTGACATGTTATATAAATTTACATATAAGATATACTCACCTTGTCTTGCAAAAAAAATGTATGAAGCATACGATATAAAGGGGGCATTTAGCAGACACTTTTGTCCAAAGCGACTTACAATCTGTACATTTTTGTGAGGGTTCGACATGCAGACAGTTGGAGGAGGAGGGGGGATCAAGGGGATCGAACCGCCGACCCTACGGTTAGTGGACTACCTGCTCTGTCCACGTGCTCTACCCACTCGACCCACTGAGCTTCCGCCCTGATATACTGCATACATATTAATGTAACTATATAATGTTTATATGTATTGTAATTCAATTGGACACAGTTCTGTTTGGCTCTCACTAAGTGTTGCTGTACATTTCTGTGTTGTTCTTGACTAGAATTTAGAAAGTTATTAAACAGGAGTAATTCGCTATAAAATACAATAATGTTTTGTGCAGCCATGAGATGGCTCTGGTGGTTTGATAACCCAAACCATATCATGACCAGTATTGTCCTTAAAGGGAAACGCCACCGTTTTTCCATACTGAACTACGCTCTTCCCTGAACTTGGACGAGTTGATACATACCTATCTCGCCTTGGTGCGTGCACTTGATCGCTCTGGTGCGCAGCGCTACTTCTTAGTACCACTTCCGTCAATAGAAAATTAGAAAATTGCCATTTTGTTTCATTGTGTAACCTGTATACTTGGGTCGTGTAACTACTAACATAACCGTATTTAAATAGAGAAAACGTGGAGGTGAATGGTCGCTTCTAACTTCACCCCCGTTTGGATCCTAAGGAATATACTGAATATAATGCTAGCGAAATAGCGTTGCGCTTCAGAGCGATCGAGTGCACGCACCAAGGCGAGAGAGGTATGTATCAACTGGTCTAAGATGAGGGAAGAACGTAGTTCAGTATGGAAAAACGGTGGCGTTTTTCTTTCAAGATTTTCCCCCACAGGTGCAGTGCATTCAGGTAACCAACAGGTGGCAGTGATGAAGAAGAGTGATGGCCACCAGAACAACAGGCCCTGAATAAGATGGGGCCTTGCTGGGGCCATCACAAGTGGAACATAAACAATCAAGTAAATAAGTAACATTAATTCAAGAGTCATCAGAGCATGTATGAGCAGTGGTGACAGGTATTCAGCCCAGGTAATTAAGCCCCATAGGATATGCAGCAAGCATATTGTCCTGTTTAAACTAAGTGAAAGACGATCTGCTGAATCCAACAATCTAAATCCTGCTGCTGCTACTGGTTTAAATGTTCAGGGACATTGTTGGGTCTTTCAGGGTTGACCATAGAGTAAATGACCTCATCGGGCTGGTCTGATTGGACACGGGAGCCAGCCGAACAGCAAGGCACTTCCTGGTTCTCTGAGCCAGAGGAGTGGATGCTGGCATAGAGATGGTCATCCTGCTCTTCTATTGGTTCTCTCTGTGCTGCAGGAGTCAGGCAATTTGTCAGCGCTGAAACGTTTTCATACACTGGAACAGGAAGCGGCTAACTGGAGTAAGATGGCGGCGCGCACGGACGCAGTGGCTTCTAGCTCCCTGTTTCAGTGTATTCTACTGTGTTTTGTGTGTATGTTTCTGTGTGAAAGTGTGTGTGCGGATGGTATTAAACGATCCTACACCCAATCGGAACTTTGGACTGTAGGAATTACGTGCCGATCGGAACTCACGACTGAGTTTCATCGGACCCAAAATATCCCCGAAGATATCGCCAGAGCTCCGGGATCCCCCTGGATTGTTGTCGTCCCCAAACGACGCCGCAGGCAGAGACACCGCAGGCGGAGACACCGCAAGCAAAAACGAGGATGTAGAGCGGGCCTACTAGCGAGGCTAGCACAACACCCATACACACCGCCGGTCCCAAGCATCTTCCTGACCAACGCCAGATCCATCGTACACAAGACAGACGAACTGGAACTACTGCTGAAATACAATAATATGATTCGGGACTGCTGTATCATTATCATCACGGAATCCTGGCTTCACCCGCTCATCCCTGACGCGGCAGTCCAGCTAACAAGCCGCAGCCTGCACCGCTACGACCGCAACACAGACAGGTAAAAGCAGAGGAGGGGGTCTGTGCGTCTATACACACAATAAATGGTGCTCAAACAGCAGAATCAGTTTCACCCACTGCTGCCCGAACATTGAGGCCATCTCCATCGTGTGTAGACCATTTTATCTGCCCAGAGAAATCACTGTGGTGGTGATTACAGCAGTATACATTCCACCAGATGCTAACGTTAGCGTAGCCCTGTCGCTGCTGTATGACACAATCAACAAACAGATGATAGCCCACCCAGAAGGTCTTTTTATTGTTGCTGGGGATTTCAACAAAGCTTGCCTCAAAACTGTTCTTCCTAGATTTGTGCAATATGGACAATGTCCTACTAGGGGGGACAATACTTTGGACCATGTCTACTCCAACCTGAAGCAGGCATACAAGTCTGTCCCCCTCCCCCACCTGGACACCTCAGATCACCTCTCTTTGTTCCTTGCTCCGTCTTTCACAACACTACACACAAAACATGCCTGAGACAAAGAGAATCACAATATGGCCAGAGGGCGCACTCATCCAGCTGCAAGACCAGTTGTTTCCAGAGCACAGATTGGTCAATAATCGATCACCTGGATATACACGAACGCACTGATGCGGTGCTGTCCTACATCAAATACTGCACAGACACTGTTACTGTGGTGAGGCGAATCCGGGTCTTTCCTGATAAAAAACCCTGGATGAATGCAGTTGTAACATCACTCCTGAGGGCTCGCAACTCCGCCTTCCACTCAGGTAACAGTACTCTGTACAGTACAGCCAGATTGGACCTCAGGCGTGGTATCAAAGCCGCAAAAACGGAGTACAGAAGGAGAGTGGAGTCGTATCTGGAGGACAACGACTCCCGGAGGGTCTGGCAAGGGTCTGGCAAGGCATCCAGCACATCACCAACTACAAGGGGAAGACGTCTGCAGCCAATTACACAGAGGCCTCACTGGTGGAGGAGTTGAACCACTTCTTCGCGCGCTGTGAGGCTCCCAGACCAACCACATCCCCATCCCCGGTGCCCTACCAATCACAGAGCCCCGCACCTCTCACTCTCCAAAAGCATCAGGTGAGGCAGGCACTCAAATCCATAAACCCCAGGAAAGCTGCTGGTCCGGATGGAGTCCTAGGTAAAGTGCTCCGGGCCTGTGCTGACCAACTGGCTGGTGTCCTGACTGGGATATTCAACTCATCCCTATGTCTGGCAGTTGTCCCGTCCTGCCTGAAATCAGCCACCATCATCCAGGTGGCGAAGAAAACAGCCATCACAGACCTCAATGACTACAGACCAGTTGCACTGACTTCTGTAGTCATGAAGTGCTTTGAAAGGCTTGTTCTCCACCACCTGAAAGCCCACCTCCTCCAAAACATCGACCCTCATCATTTTGCTTACAGAAAGAACCGGTCCACGGAGGATGCCGTTGCCACCGCCCTCCATACAGCTCTCCAACACCTGGATGTGCCTGGAACCTACGTCAGGATGCTGTTTGTCGACTACAGCTCGGCGTTCAACACCATCAGCCCTGACATCCTGGCCACGAAACTGGCAGTCCTGGATTTTCTGCCTTCCATGTGCTCATGGATTAAGGACCTCCTCACCCTCCTGAACCAGGGTTTGTCATTGTTGTAACTCACCCTGGTGCGTGTTGGAATACAGCTGTCCTCACAGAAACTGATGTAGGACGTCACAGCCTCTGTGTACTCATCCAGACTGTTGGTAGCAGCACATCCCAGTCAGTAGAGTCCAAACACGCCTGGAGATCCTCCACGGCCTCACTGGTCCACTTCTTTGATGTCCTCACTACAGGTTTGCAGAGCTTTAATTTCTGCCTGTACGCAGGAATCAGGTGGACCATGATGTGATCAGAGTGTCCCAGTGCAGCACGGGGGACGGCGTGATAGGCATCCCTGACTGTGGTGTAACAGTGATCCAGAATGTTCTCCTCTCTGGTCGGGCATTTAATAAACTGTCTATATTTAGGGAGTTCGTGAGTGAGGTTTCCTTTGTTAAAGTCACCAACGACAATAACTAAGGAGTCCGGGTTGGTACGCTCCACACACAGTATCTGGTCGGCGAGCATGCGCCGTGCATATCTTGCCTGATTTCTAAAGTTTTTGTACTGATCATAATTTTGCTGCTCTTTTTAAGTTTAATCAAAAAAATCAAAAAAATGTTGTAAGAGAACTGTTATAACAATTTTTTTGCATCAAACATGAATACAAAATGTTCTTTAAAACAGCTCATGCTTTGTCACATTGTCACAATTTATTACACCGGACCAATGCTGCTCCTTTAAGGTGATAATAAATCATTCTTTAGGGGAACTCTTCATGGAAAACATTATGCAGTTGTTACCCTGTTCCAGCTGCACTTTCAGGATTTTATAGGTGCAATACGACCAGGTGATCACTAAAGTCAATGTTAAGAACACCTGACTGACATATTTTGTCTGTACCATATACCATCCTGAAATCTAGAAATGATGCTCTGTCCATACACAACCGTTTTGGCCCCTCAATCAGTTGACTCAAACCAAACAACTGACTGAACTTCACAAGGGCATCTACCAGAGACATTTGTCTGAAAACTGGAAAGTAACACACACTGTCTTCCTGTTGAAATATTTTGATCACCCAAACAGAATACAGGCACCCTACCATCTGGAAGAACGAAAGCACACTATAGCAACAGAAGACATCTCTAGTTCCGAATTTTCCAATTCAGAGCAAGGGTTCAGACTATCATATATGAAACTACAGACCCTGGGATGTACAGTCTCTCCTAGTGACAATGCTAGAGCAATAGATGAGGACACTTCTAAGGAAACAACTAGAAGTCTATTGTGTGGACCTGTGCCTCAGGGTATTTCCACCATGTGTCTTATAAGGATGAGTTAGTAATAAATGTCCTGTATCTCACCTCCTCCACGGTCTCTGGCCTTCCTCCCTGTCCAAATGCTTTTCTGGAGGCCCTCTTTCTTCTGGTGAAGAGAACAGAGAGATGAAGAAGCAACAGGAGAAGTGAAGGAATATAAAGGAGAGAATATCTCACTTCATCCAGAGGAAGACGAGGAGGATTATGGGGGCCTGTAAGACACCAATGTTTGTTACAGCTATTGCTGCTGTCTGTGATGAAGATAATGATGATGATGATGATGATGATGATGATGATGATGTCACTGGAACATAGTCATTTGATTTCAAACACTGACCACAAACTGCAACATTAACAGGGCAATGTTTCACTCTGTCTGTGTGGAAGGTGTTTGTGTCTTTGGTATTAAAAAGTACCATTAATGAACAAAACGTTGGAATTATGATGTCCGATGGCACTCTGAGCTTGGCAGGAAAAGTTTCCTCCAAGCTCAGATGGGATATTAGTGATGGTGTAGTTTTGTCCTGATTCTTTCACTGAGATTTCATGTTCCTTGAACCAGGTGTACTGAGCTGCTGGGTTGGCGTCACTGCTGCAGCTCAGAGACACTGAACTGCCCTCCTCTATTTCACCAGAGGGACTTGATAACAAGGGGCGGCACGGTGGTGCAGTGGTTAGCACTGTCGCCTCACAGCAAGAGGGTTCTGGGTTCGACTCCACCTGGGACCTTTCTGTGTGGAGTTTGCATGTTCTCCCCATGCTTGCGTGGGTTCTCTCCGGGTACTCCGGCTTCCTCCCACAGACCAAAAACATGCAGGTTGGGGATTAGGTTAATTGGTGTCTCTAAATTGTAAGTGTGAATGGTTGTATGTCTCTATATGTTAGCCCTGTGATTGGCTGGCGACCTGTCCAGGGTGTTCCCCGCCTCTCGCCCGTTGTAGCTGGGATTGGCTCCAGCCCCCCCGCGACCCTCGAGAGGATAAGCGGTATGTTTCGGCCAATCTACAGACCTTTAATCTGCTTTAAAGCAGATTAAAGCAGGATTAATTAAGTGATGAATATTAATGTTGATGTTTTTTACTCATATTGGACATCAATAGTGTTAAGGACAGATTTTCTCCCTAGCTTATTCCCAACTTCATAGCGATATTGTGATAGGATGTGTCTAAAGATGATTTCTTGTCCCTGGTTCATCTCTCTAAAGAAAGGGACTGACGATCACTGAGACCACACATACTTTGACACTCCAGCTGTGTCCAGGTAGGAGAGGTAGGGGAAGGAAAGGAGACCTTCAACTGGAGATCTGGGTGTGAGAACAAATTACACAAAATTATTCTAAATAATTAAGATAACGCACAACATAAACCTTCTAGATCCATCCACCTCCACACACACACACACACACACACACACACACACACACACACACACACACACACACACACACACACACACACACACATCTACAAACAGACAAACACATGCATATCATCACACACACACACACATAGACACACACACACACACACACACACACACACACACACACACACACACACACACACACACACACACACACACACACATAGTATACATACATGCATATCATCACACACACACACACATAGACACACACACACACACACACACACACACACACACACACACACACACACACACACACACACATAGTATACATAGTATATTTCCCACTTGGTTGGGACGTTGTGAAACTAAACTTGTAGACAGCAGAGTCACTCTGTCTCAGGTCTTTGATTGTCAAGGTACACTTTCCATAACATCCAGACCTGGTACAGCTGATCTCTCCACAGCTGTATTCAACACAACCTCTATAGTCTGTATCATACTGCAGATCAACCTACTGATAGTTGTCTCCTTTAGTAAGCCACAGTGTTGTGACTGTGGTAAAGGGGTACAGTATGTAGTCAGGGAATTGAAAGGTGCAGCAAAATGTAGAAAGAAATGTAGCTCCTAGTTAGAAATAGTGTTGTGTAATAAAATACATACAGTACGTTTGGTTATTTTTTTAAACAGGTAATATTCTATTCCCTCCAAACACCAAAAGAACATCAAAAGCACCACACACAGTTAAAACGCTCTATGATGATATTCAAATATCTACAAACGTTGATGTCAAATGTATCTTTGGTTCAGAAACGTTTGCAGAAATGAACCAAGAGCCTCGTTTCCTTTTTGAGACTCCAAAACCAAAACCAAAACTGAAATTCATGAAGTGGACAGTTCCATTCTATTGACCTTCTTAACCAAACAGAGCTTTCTAGAGGTTGATTCTTTAATGTTTTATTTACTATTATTCTATTATCAACATGCCATGGTTTCACCATCTCCTCTTTTTGCTTGGTTGTCATGTTACCCATTGAAACAGTTCAACTAAATGTTCACAATGTAAATGTACCAACCTAGTGACACAAGGAAAGCTAGAAATCCTCCTGCTGCTGCTCTTAAATTCATAGCTAGTCCTCTCCTCTCTCACTCTGTTGTTCTGGGGAGAAATTTAAAGATACCTGCAGGTAAAGAATGCAATTAAAAAGTCAATACAAAGAGCAGAATACCAGTTTGTAAACAATTAACAGTTTTTAATGTTTTTTTAGTGCTTCTTATTACTATACATCATTCTATGAATTACATTTGTTAAGCAATGAAATAAAACTTAAGAAAATACAACGTCTTACTGTAGAAGAGGAAGCTGGATATCTAGTCCCTGGTACCAGTTCACCATATGGTTACAAAAAAAAAAGTCAGACTTCCTTCCTTTTCACACCATTTTTGCAGCAGAATGAAGCCTGGAAACTTCCGGACCAAGAACAAAGAATAACCTTTTAAGATGAGTTACTTCATGTTGTCTTCTGCTACTTTATCTTTCTATCTTTTTTTAATTAATCTTCTGTCTTCTGCTTTATATTCACACACACAGACAAGCAGCCAGGCAGGGACACACAGATACACAATCACACACACACACACACACACACACACACACACACACACACACACACACACACACACACACACACACACACACACACACACACACACACACACACACACATTTAAATGCTTTTATTTGGATCCACATTTACAAAGAAGAAGATCCAAACATTTTTGGAAGAAGAATTGATAATGTCAATGTCATCAAGCCTACATGCCTTTACAAGACCCGCGTGATAAAATATTGCAACAAACACTTATGGATAAGCAAAACATCTTTGTCTCCAGATTTGCATGCTACCTGTTGTGGCTGAAACAGAGCAAAATTTAGCCAGTCTTTTGGCTTCCTTCTTCTGTAACCCCCCCAACCCCAGTCCTCTAATCACATTTTTGTGGATGTGACCTAAGCTTCCAAAGACTAAAGATATCAGTCTGCATTGGTAACCGAGTTGGCATATACGACTCACCAGTGGTTGATATTTAAGTAACTTGGAGTAGTAACAGGTGTCCATATATAGGTCAAAGCAGCAGCCAACCTCAATGATGAGCACATTTTTCAGAGTTTCATTTACAATTTCAATGTCGGGAGTGTTTGCTATGTTTGTAAAATAATCATTGCCAAGTACATGGTGATGGAACCAGTTCATTTTAACAGCACTATGCTTAAAGGTCTTACAGTCATGTCCTTGATTTATTTTCCCTAGATCTTTTGCCACCAGGTCAACCAATCGGTCATGCCTGGCCACATACAGTCCTTTGTAGTGATGACAACCATTCAGAATGTGCGCAACTGTTTCATTCTCCTGTTGATTTTGATGGAATATGCAGTATGGGTTATGTTTTGACGGATACCATACTGTTAAGTTATATTTTGTTGGAAGACATTGCAATCGCGCTTTAACCATAAAGATTAAGATGTCCTCTGAAATGGAATAGTTAGTCATGACAGAATGAGAAACAGAATGATCTGCGTAGGGCAGTGCTGCTAACTTCCCTTGCAATTTTAGGCTTGACCAGCGCTGCGCGTTCCGCGCTAGTCTGCGTTGGAGGAGAAGGGCTCTTGCGTGTTTGATCTGTAGATGTTGGACTGAGTTATCGTCATTCAGGATTGCTAGAGTGGAAATCTGCGGGTCCGTTATGATGTTATCAGTCACACACACACACACACACACACACACACACACACACAAACACATGCGCATGCACGCACGCACACACACACACGCACACACACAAGCATACACACACACACACTCACGCACAAACACGTACCCACACACACACACACACTTGCATGCACCATGGTGTTTCAAAGTTCCACCTTTATTCAAGTCTGAATTCTTGTGAGTCAATTCTCATGGGGTTTTTATCAGCCATCCTGGAAAGCAGATCCATTGTGTTGGTGAAGTCTCAGAGAGAAAGGGGGGGGGGGGGGGGATGCTGGCATAGTGATGGTCATCCCGCTCCTCTATTGGTTCTCTCTGTGCTGCAGCAGCCACGAAATTGGTCACATCTGAGACATTTTCATACACAGGAACAGGAAGTAGCTGATGGGGAGTGAGAACAGAAGAGTTCGTTTAGAAAACACTACAGAAAGTGCTGAAGATTGCATGTTTCTGTTTCATTTAGAGACCCTTGGTGGTGACTAGTGGTCCCACCATGCAGGCTAAAGGCCTCACTTCAAGTCCTTCCTGCAAGGTTTCCTCCAGCTGTCAAGATTAGATCATTATGTGGCAGAGTGGCTCCACTCACTCCTAATTTTTGGTACTTGGGGTGTATTAAATCATTGTGGCTTTCCACCTCTGCTCCCCGCCCACTGTGCGTCATCAATTTTGGCCACGGGGCGGTGCCGTAATCATTATATGTGGGTGAGAATCGTTTCAGGTGTGTGTCTTCTCCAGGGCAGATTCTGACTTGGGCAGTGTGGCTTGGTCTGGCGTGGCTGTCGCGGGGCCTAGTGGAGCGCAGCTTTACTTTTCATACCGGTAATAGTCGGCCAGTTGTTGGGCTGGAGGTTGCAGCTGCGGGAGCACTGCTTCAGCGTGGTGTGCATGTGTGGCGGTCCAGTCGCGGCACGGCGTGCGGTGTGTGTGTGTGTCTCCTCATTTTGCATCCTCAGTGTTGGCTTATTTGCCAACTGAGGCTGGGAGCGGGGAAGCGTGGCCGTCAAGCCGGTGCGTAATTGTCCATGCGTTGCGTGGTATCCACTTTCGAAGTTAAAACTGCATCGGTGGTGCGCCCCGCTTGTGCCGGAGGAAAGAAGCCTCCACGTCCTGCCAGTGGCTTATCTGCCGAAGCGGGCCTTTACATCGTTAGGGTCTCTACTGCTGTTCTGTCTGGACTGGTTTTTATTAGCGCCGGTTGCCAGTTTAATCATTGTTAATTTTTCTTTTCTGTCTTTGCGTGTGTGTATAGACTCTGTGTGAGTCCCCATCTCCGTGTTGTATTGCCTAATATTGCTTTTCTTTTCTTTTCTTTGTGGGACAGGAGCTGTTGGTGCTGCTGCTGCGAGTGGCTGGCTGATTTGGTGGTGGTCGTCCCCCTTCACTTTCCTGTACAATAGTGCACCTGGGTGTCAACAATTTGTGTGGTTTTTCACGTGTGGTGTAGCATAAGGAACCCTTCCCCTTTCCCCGTCAGCAAGTCATCTCGCCCGGTGAGCCCTCAATCTCCTGTATCCCTGTACGTTAAAAGCAATACAGCAACAATTTTAATGAAAATACGGATTGTGCAATATCGTGTGGATTGTGAGTCATATTGACAACCTGTGCTAAAATATGTTTAGAGAACCACTTTGTGAGCAATAAATGTATCTTTTTGGGATCACGTCCAGTGCCTGTGTCTTTCGAACCTGTGTCCTGTAGTTGACCGTCGATTACTGGTTATACTAATTCCTTGGGGCGAAATTCCCCTAGGTGGCGTTGTCGGGTTTTCATTTCATTATAAAGTAGATAAATCTCGTAGCCTTGCCACTACTTCAATTCATCCATCTCCTCATTCTGCTCAGTGGCAGACGTCTCCGGGATCCCAGTTTGTCCTGTAGATCTCACCCTAGATCTCACTTTAGATCTCACCCTAGATCTCACCTTGGGTTTGCGCTTACTCTAACCCTAATCTCTAATCCCTAACCATAACCCTAACCCTAAACCCTACCCCCCTAACCCTAACCTTAAGTTAGAGAACTGTCTCAAATCTCACTGTTCATCCATTTTGCTGTCTGCTTTGTATTTGTATTTGTATTTGGGGCAGCCGGCCTACTGGTTAGGGCTTTGGATTTGTAACCGGAGGGTGGCCGGTTCGAACCCCGACCAGTGCGCATGGCTGAAGTGCCCTTGAGCAAGGCACCTAACCCCTCACTGCTCCCCGAGCGCCGCCGCTGTTGCAGGCAGCTCACTGCATCGGGTTTAAGTGTGTGCTTCACCTCACTGTGTGCTTCACCATCACTGCATCACTGTGTTCTGAGTGTTCCACTAATTCACGATTGGGTTAAATGCAGAAGACCAAATTTCCCTCACGGGATCAAATCAGTAATTCTTCTTCTTCTTCTTCTTCTGTATCATAGGTGTTAGTGCATCAAACACGTATCAAAATGTCCTCTTCCTGTAAAAAGAAGGAAGAGGACATTTTTTGTCCAAGAATTTTCCAATTCAGGCCGAGGGTTCAGTCCGTCATTTAAGAAACGACAGACACTGAGATGTACAGTCTCTCCAAGCAACAGGCCGAGAGAAACAGAGGAGGATACTTCTAAGGAAACAACTAGAAGTCTCTTGTGTGCATGGGCATCGGACTGAGTTTTACTCTGGGGGGACACATGAAGCATGAGGGGTCTGGGACTCCTTCTGCACGGAATCTAGTCAAACACTTAATTTTCCTGCATTCTGGTGACATTTTATACACCAATTTGCGCCTTTTCTGCATCAATATATTTGGTGAACATGTCTTCGTTTATGCAAAGGAAAACTCAAAATTCATGCACCAGGTGACAATTCGAAGTATAATACGATGCAGTAAGTATGGGCATTGGCAGGCAACATTACCTTAAGATTAGTTTGCAAACTAGCAAAAAACACTTAAAAATAAACTCTAAAAACATGAGCTACTGCCTCACAACTTGGTTTGAGTTTGACATTGGGGGACATACATTTGTTGCTATAGATCGAAGCCCACACCAGCCCTTAACATATTAGCCTGATTTTGGCAGTGGGGAACCTTCAGGGCCTTCTTCGCCTTCAGAGAAGGCCTTAAAAATTCTGGACCAAAAAAATATTCAAATATTAAATAAAAGAAATATATAGATTTTATTTCATTTACAATACATTTAATACATTTTATCTCATCTATTATATGGTCTAAAGTTAAGTTTACTGTCAAGTTCACATTAGCAATGAAATGGTTACTGTCCTGAAAACATGATATCCAATCAGAATCGTCCATCTCTGTCAAGGCCCGGTTAGCTGGCTCATTAATTGGCTAGGACTTCACGAATCGCGCAGAAGGCCAACCTGTGTGTTTTGGTTTGGAGAGTGAGGGGCAAATTGACCAATCACGGTTTGATTTCAAGTAGGCGGGACAAAAACAAAAGATTGTAGGCCGTCGCGAAGTCCTAACAGAGTGGTTGAGTCTCAACGGCTTTCACCACTCCACCGCGCCATGCGTAATTGCGCATGAAGATTTGCGCATTGCAACTTTAAAAAATAGTCTTTGTATTACCAGCTTTGTGTTACTTTTGCCGTATTGTGCATTAGAAATTGTATTGTAGTTTGATGATACTCATGAATTTATTTGTCAATGTGTGAATAATTTGTAATGCGCCGTGATTTCATAGCGCTGTCCACGGTGATTCAATGAGCCTCGGTGTCCGTGTCAGCAGCGTCACGGGGTGACATTCTGGGTGACTTCATTTTATATTTCCAGATTTTGGCCTTAGAGTATGTTTATTTAATTTAAACTCTGTAGCCTAAATGATCACCAGTTTTCTGAATTTGATGTTGAGATGTTTCTTGTTGCGGAGAATGTTATTGATGTTATTGATGGTCTATTTGTTTACATCCTTGTCATCGGTAATTAAAGCGGGATTGCATTTGTTAAACCGTTTCAATTCATCGTACTGTTGCTTTTTTCCGTGATGATTTATTTTCTCGGCGGTGATGGCTGAGGTGAAGGCCCAGCTGTAGTGCTCACGGTTCGCCACTGGATCTTGGTAGCTATGGCAGTAACATACTATTTGTATAGTGACATTTGTGGAATCACAATAAGCTGCATAAATACACAAAATGCGTAAAGGTCAATTTGCAACATAAATATGGTACTACATGGTACATGGTACTGATCTCTGTTGCCAGAAAACTTCAATCAAATTATCACTGCAATATATAACCACACATACCACTTCTCCCTTTTCTGTTCTCACACCCAATCAGCTACTTCCTGTTCAAGTGTATGTAAACGTCTCAGATCTGACCAATTGCTTGACTCCTGCAGAACAGAGAAAACCAATAGAAGATCAGCATAACCATCGCTATGCAAAAATCCACATCTCTGGATGCAACTCGAAACATGCATTCATAAGTCTTGTAGTTATCTGAAGAAAGGAACACATCTCGTTCTACTCAGACCACTTCCACACAGTAAACAACCATCACCACTAACAGAGGTTAGTCAGCTAACATTAGCTTGTTTTGCCAACTGTGTAAAACAAATCTTGTTAAATGAAAATACAAATTTCATCATGACATTATAACATTGTAAGTTCATCATTTCACCAATGAGGACACGAGTGTTCTCTCAATAGTTGTGGTCAATCTAAGTTCATCTTTTCAATATCTTTTCAGTATCCCACAGTGAAGAAACCTGGATTCATCTGTCTCCTCAGTGTAAGTGTGTGTGATTGTGTATACTAGTGTACCTGCCTGGCTGCTGTGTGTGTGTGTGTGTGTGTGTGTGTGTGTGTGTGTGTGTGTGTGTGTGTGTGTGTGTGTGTGTGTGTGTGTGTGTGTGTGTGTGTGTGTGTGTGTGTGTGTGTGTGTGTGTGAAGATAGAGCAGAAGGACAGAATATCAATAAAAAGTTAATAGAAGATTAGAAGACAATAGAAGACAAAACATGAAGGAACTTTCTACTGTTCATTGTGTTCTAAAAAGGTGATTCTATGTTCTAGTTAGTTCCAGTAGTTTCAAGGAAGTCCATTCTGCTGCTAACCAGGGTGTAAAACAATCAGGAAGGTTTGTGGTTTTAATTCACCTAACTTCATGATGAACTGGCACCACAGACTAGATGTCAGACCAGCTCTGTCCTCTACAGTAAGGTGTGGTATTTATTTAAGTTTTATTTCAATGCTTGACAAATGTAATTCATGGAATGATGTATAGTAATGAGAAACTCAAAAATAATGTGAATACTGTACAAACTGTCGTATTACTTTGTATTCACTTGGTTGTATTCTTTACCTGTAGGTATCTTTAAATATCTCCCCAGAACAACAGAGAGAAAGAGATGAGATGATTAACTATGAATTTAAGAGCAGCAGCAGGAGGATTTCTAGCTTTCCTTGTGTCACTACCAGGTTGGTACATTTACATTGTGAACATTCTGAACTGTTTCAATGGTTAACATGACAACCAAGCAAAACGAGGAGATGGTGAAACCACAGCATGTTGATAATAGAATAATAGTAAATAAAACATTAAAAAATCAACCTCTAGAATGTTGTGTTTTGAAAAAAAAGGGCAATAGAATGGAACGGTCCACTTCATGAATTTCCGTTTTGGTTTTGGAGTCTCAAAAAGGAAACGTAGCTCTTGGTTCATTTCTGCAAACCACGGATATGTTGAATATCAACATTTCTGAACCAAAAATACATTTGATATCAACGTTTGTAGATATGTGAATATCAACGTAGAGCGTTTTAACTGTGTGTGGTGCTTTTGATGCTCTTTTGGTGTTTGGAGTGAATAGAATGATATTCCCTGTTTAAGAAATAACCAAAAGTATGTACTTCATTGCACATTTTCAAACATGCGTACAAAATTTTGTGCTGCAATTCTTCCCAGACCTACACCTCTCCTATCCAACACACATCTAAGAATCACACTCTATTTCCTAGCATAAAAAGTTATGAGTGACATGCATATGCACACTTTTGAGTCTATTTTTGCTCATACGGTGCGTGAAGCTGGCTCTGGCCCTACAGGAAGTGACTTAAAAAGCCGATCCAATACACATATCTGAACCTCTATTGTGAAGAACAAAAAGGGTATTACACATTGACCTTTTTTGACCCATAAGGGGCGTGTTGCAGGCTCCTTTTGACCTCAAACTTGAAAAACACATCAACAGGCCAGCTGTGTTTAGACACCTATTTCCCTAACCCTCACCTAGGTTTTGGTGAGGGTTAGGGAAACGCTGCTGCGTGCCGCCCCCATTTTGCTTAGAGACTCGAGATTTTCGTAGAGCGATCCCAAAGTAAGTTGATAAGTCTCATGGCCAAGTTTGCATCGCGTCTCTGAATTTAGATGAAATTATAGCAACACCTTGTATTTCTAGTCATTCTTCTCTCCAAGTAATGCTGTGATTCTTAAACCTTTGGATGACCTAGGAGAACATACACACACCAGGGGACCATACACACACACATCAGGGAACTTACATACACACCAGGGGAACATACACACAATAGGATAACAATGTAGAAATAAGCATATTGCATTAAAATAGGGGTAAGGGATAGGAGTAGTTGGTAACCCTAACTCCATTAAATAATAAACATGTAGAAATGAATACCTTAGTTAACATGAACACAATTAGTAAACATGAAAATAATTAATAAACATGAATATCATTTCGGCCGTTCCAGCTCCACCCAACAGCCTCCATCTCTCCATGTGTCTTCTGATCTTTTCTTCAGTTGAACCTCTGTGTCTTGTTAATTCTCACTGAGATGTGTTTGTTTTTTACAGCACTGCAGGGTAATGGTGACTGGACAGTTACTTACTCATCTCGTAATGTCTGCGCTTTAAGAGGATCAACAGTTGACATCAGCTGCACCTTTGTATACCCAACGTATCATGTCAACGTACATAACAACCAACTCCCAGTCACAACCCTGTGGTTTACCAAAGGAGACAACTATCAGCAGGATGATCTGAGGCACGACACAGACTATAGCGGTCGTGTTGAATACAGCTGTGGAGAGATCAGCTGTACCAGGTCCAGATGTAATGGAAAGTGTACCCTGACAATCAAAGACCTGAGACAGAGTGACTCTGCTGTCTACAAGTTCAGGTTCACAACGCTCCAACCAGGTGGGAAATACACTGGTGCCCCTGGAGTGACCTTATCTGTAACAGGTAAACTTGGATTATGAGTGTAGAGTGTGTGTGTGTGTGTGTTGTGTGGTTGTGTTGTGTGTATGCATGGGTGGGTGGCTGGATGTAGAAGGTTTATGTTGTGTGTTATCTTAATTATTTAGAATGATTTTGTGTCATTTGTTCTCACACCCAGATCTCCAGGTGAAGGTCTCCTTTCCTTTCCCTACCTCTCCTACCTGGGCAGAGCTGGAGTGTCACAGTATGTGTGGTCTAGCTGGTGACCCTCCCTACATCTGGTTCAGGAATGGACAGAAAGTAGAAGAGAGGAGAATGTACTACAGGGGCTACATTCAGTCTGAAGACAGCTATTCATGCGCTGTTGAAGGATACAAACATCTCCAATCTCCTTTACTGTGTAAGTCAACTTCACAGCACACTGACATGATACCTGATGTAATGGAGCTTTTCAAAGGTTCAAAGGTTCAAAGGTTCAAAGGTCTTTATTGTCATTTGCTCAACAGATACAGCGTACATGTTGGCAATGAAAATCTTAAGTCCCAGGCACCCCAAAACAACTCAATAAGTGTCTAGAATAACAGAAGAAGAGAAAAAACTAGTGCAATAAAAAAAAATTAAAAAAAATAAAAAACAATAATAATAATAAAATGTATATACAACATGATAATAATATAAACATTAAAACATTAAACATTAAACATTAAGGTGCAGAAAGTGTAAAAGTAAAAGTAAAAGTGTTATATTTATATTTACATGTGCAGTTGAATTAGCAGCAGTTATGGGGAGGTATGGACCGATATGGATTAAATAATTAAATTAAATAAATATGAAAATAAATATTTTCCTATAAACAGATGTATTGACCTTCACAGAGCTCAGGAGTTCAACAGTCTTATAGCCTGTGGGATGAAACTGTCCCTGAGTCTGGTGGTCCTGGTCCGGATGCTGCGGTACCGTCTGCCAGACGGCAGCAGACAGAACAGTTTGTTGCTGGGGTGATGGGGGTCTTTTATAATCCTGTAGGCCTTCTTCCTACACCGCTGGGTGTAGAGGTCCTCCATGGATGGCAGCTCCGTCCTGGTGATGTGCTGAGCAGTTTTCACCACCCTCTGTAGAGTCTTACGGTTGAGGGCGGTGCAGCTGCCATACCAGGCCGTGATGCAGCCGGTCAGGATACTCTCGATGGTGCACCTGTAGAAGTTACAGAGTATCCTGGAGTCCATGTTGAACCTCCGCAGCCTGCGGAGGGAGAAGAGCCTCTGACGGGCTGTCTTGGTGATGATGTTGGTGTGATGGGTCCATGTCAGGTCCTCAGTGATGTGAACCCCGAGGAACCTGAAGCTGCTGACTCTCTCCACAGGAGTCCCGTCGATGGTGATGGGGGCGTGTCCACCTCTCTGTTTCTTCCTGTAATCCACAATCAGCTCCTTGGTTTTGCTGATGTTGAGAAGGAGGTTGTTGTCCTGGCACCAAGATGTCAGGGCTCTGACCTCCTCTCTGTACGCCGTCTCGTTGCCGTCGGTGATGAGGCCGATGACGGTCGTGTCATCAGCAAACTTAATGATGGAGTTGGAGCTGTGTGTGGCCACGCAGTCGTGCGTGAACAGGGAGTAGAGGAGAGGGCTGAGCACGCAACCCTGGGGGGCTCCGGTGTTGAGGGTCTGGCTGGAGGATGTGATGTTACCCATCCGCACTGCCTGGCGTCTGCCCGTCAGGAAGTTCAGGATCCAGTCACAGAGGGCGCTGTTGAGCCCGAGGTCCCTGAGCTTGATGACGAGCTTGGAAGGCACAATGGTGTTGAATGCTGAACTGTAGTCAATGAACAGCATTCTCACATACGTGTTCCTCTGGTCCAGGTGGGAGAGGGCAGTGTGGAGGGTGAGGGTGATGGCATCAGCTGTGGACCTGTTCTTCCTGTAAGCAAACTGCAGGGGGTCCAGAGAGTCGGGGAGGGAGGAGGTGATGAACTGTTTGACTAACCGCTCAAAGCACTTCATGATGATGGGGGTGAGTGCAACTGGGCGGTAGTCATTAAGGCAGATGATTTTAGTCTTTTTAGGGACAGGAATGATGGTTGACTCACAGGAATGATGGTTGACTCACAGGAATGATGGTTGACTCAAAAGTTTAGTTTAGTTTAGTTTAGTTTAGTGCAGGGCCAGTTCAAAACGGACCTGTTCAGAACGGGCAGATTGCTTGGCCTCCCGTGTTGCTGCTTGCAGCTTTCTGGAGAGCCGCTCATCCACACAACTTCCGACTGGACACTGCACTTCCTTGTGATCCCAGCAATACACCCGGCAAGTGTGAAGTCGAGCACATGAACAGTTGTCCAGAAAATGGAGGGAACTTCAGACATACTTACTATGCTGCCCTCATACTGCGCTCCTGTCTCTTTTGCAGAACTAGACAGCTAGCTAACTCTTGTCCTGTATGAAGTTAGTGAATTTCATTGAATCCACAAGGCATTCTTTTCTTGTCCTTCACTGAAATTCCAACAATTATTCATACAAGACAGTTTGACTTGAGTCAATATGTAGGCTAACTAGTTAAGAAAAACAAAACATCCATCAGTTTTTACATTAACACATGGGACCACGAGAGCTAGCATAATTTAGCTGCTAATCGCATTACATTTCAGAAAACATTTAGAAAACGTTAAGAAAACATTAATTATGTACCGCAAAATGACCACAAGGTGTCAGTATTTCACATTTTTCCCTACATTTCCCCACATACATAGACACACTTATATAATAATAATAATAATAATAATAATAATAATAATAATAATAATACCTGTATAAATAATAATAATAATAATAATTATTATTATTATTATTATTATTATTCATAGGAATGCACAATCTAGATATCGCTTTTTGTCATGTTATTGTTCTACACATCAAATGTGTGCAATTAAGTGAGGCTAAACAACTGAACCTCGGGATTTCATTAAACTGTATTACAAAGGTCTACTTCCGTTTACCTGTATAAATTTGTTTTTCATTTTTGTGAACTTTATTCTTTTTGAGATATTTGTGATTAAAAATGCAAATAACTCCCGTAGAGATAACATTGAGCCTAGCTTTCCTTTGTTAGATTTGACTCACTGATTCCTTTCTGATGGACAACTGGGCGACATAGCTCAGTGGGCAGAGGGTGGGTTCCACAACCAGAGGGTGTGCCGTTCAATCACAACCTCAACCAAAATTGTCTCATTGATTACCAGCATTTATATGCAGAAGTAATTCCTCCAGTGGAATTACATTTTCTCATTTATTTATTTAAATAATAAATAAATGTGACTGTTAACAGATGCTCCAAAGACCCCCTCAGTGACCGTGAGTCCCTCTGGTGATATAGTGGAGGGTAGTTCAGTGACTCTGAGCTGCAGCAGTGATGCCAACCCAGCAGCTCAGTACACCTGGTTCAAGGGTAATACAGATGGTTCCTCCAGAAACATGAACCAGGGACAACAGCTCATCTTTAGACACATCCTGTCTTCAGACTCTGGACGATACCACTGTCTAGTTCAGACTGAGCTAGGGACAACATCTAACTTCATCTCTATTGATGTCAAATGTGAGTAAAACACAATACCAAATAAAAAGAGCTTAACTGTGTCAACATTACAACTACAACATCTACTTTACATTATCATCAAAATAAATGTTCACCATGTTTTCACATCTTTTTCTAGATGGTCCTAAACACACATCTGTGTCATCAAGTCCCTCTGGTGAAATAGAGGAGGGCAGTTCAGTGACTCTGAGCTGCAGCAATGATGCCAACCCAGCAGCTCAGTACACCTGGTTCAGGAACAACCAACCACTTCTCTGGGAATCACCTCAATCTTACAACTTCACCTCAGTCAGGCCTGAAGACAGAGGAACATACCGCTGTCAAGCAGAGAACAGATACGGGCTACTGAGCTCTAACTTGCTGTTGATGAATGTTCAGTGTGAGTTAAAAATCGGTCCATTTCTAAACCTTCTTTACAAATTCTGGTCTTAAAAAGTTTAGCTGGTATTCATGTGTGGCTGCATGCCTCTTAAAAACTAGGACGCACTGATCATACTGGAATTGCAGTTGCTTCTATAGACACTGTCATAACATTGGGATAAATTTGGGAATTGCTGGAATTGCATTTGCATGCCAAACAAGGTTTCATAACTGTTGGATGAATATTGATCCTTTGTGTCCATAAAAGACGCTCCAAAGACCCCCTCAATGACCGTGAGTCCCTCTGGTGAAGTAGAGGAGGGCAGTTCAGTGACTCTGAGCTGCAGCAGTGATGCCAACCCAGCAGCTCAGTACACCTGGTTCAAGGAACATGAAGTCTCAGTGAAAGAATCAGGGCAGAACTTCACCATCACTAATATCTCACCTGAGCTTGGAGGAAACTTTTCCTGCCAAGCTCATAATGCAATAGGACGTCATAATTCCACCTTTTTGTTCATTAAAGGTGCTTCTTAATTTCAAAGACACACACACCTTCGACAAAATCACATGCACACAGTGAATCATTTGCCTGTTAATGTTACAGTTTGTTATCAGTGTTTGAAATGAAATGATTATGTTCCAGTGACATCATCATCATCATCATCATCATCATCATCATCATCATCATCACAGACAGCAACAATATCTGTAACAACCATTGGTGTCTTACTGGCCCCCATACTTCTCCTCGTCTTCCTCTGGATGAGGTGAGATATTCTCTCTCTTTCTCATTTTATATTCCTTCAGTTATCCTGTTGCTTCTTCATCTCTGTTCTCTTCACCAGAAGAAAGAGGGCTTCCAGAAAAGCATGTGGACAGGGAGGAAGGCCAGAGACCATGGAGGAGGTGAGACACAGGAAGCCATTTATTACTATCACATCCTTATAAGAAACATGGTGGAAATACCCTGAGGCTACAACACAAGACCACACAACAGACTTCTCGTTGTTTCATCAGAAGTGTCCTCATTTATTGCTCTAGCCTTGTCGATAGGAGAGACTGTACATCCAAGTGTCTGTAGTTCCATAAATGATCTGAACCCACGGTCTGAATTGGAAAATTCTGAACTAGAGATAGCTTTGACAGTAGGGGTGTGCCTGTATTCTGTGCCTGTATGTTACTTGGCAGTTTTCAGACAAATGTCTCTGAAGAAGAATAGAATAAGAAGAATCACTCTTTTGATCCTGTGAGGGAAATTTGGTCTCTGCATTTAACCCAATCGTGAATTAGTGGAAATACACTCAGCACACAGTGATGGTGAGGCACACAGTGAGGTGAAGCACACTAATCCCGAGGCAGTGAGCTGCCAACAGCAGCGCTCGGGGAGCGCTGCTGTTGGCAGCGCTGTTGGCTGTTGAACTTCAGCCGTTCGTACTGGTCAGGGTTCGAACTGGCAACCCTACCCTCTGGTATTCCCCTGTGAAGTTCAATCAATTGTTTGGTTTGAGTCAACTGATTAAGGGGCCAACACGATTGTGTATGGATAGAGCATCATTTCTAGATTTCAGGATGGTATATGGTGCAGACAAAATATGTCAGTCAGGTGTTTTTAACATTGACTTTAGTGGTCACCTGGTCGTTTTGCACCCATAAAATCCTGAAAGTGCTGCTGGAACAGAGTAACAACCGCATAATGTGTTCCATGAAGAGTTCCCCTAAAGAGTGATTTATTATCACCTTAAAGGAGCAGCATTGGTCAGGTGTAATAAATTGTGACAATGTAGATAAAGCATGAGCTGTTTTAAAGAACATTTGTATCTGTGGTTGATGCAAAGAGAAACATTTATGTTTGAAAAAGTGGACTGTTCACATGGTTAAAAAAAACTTGCTGCTGTTCGACCTACAGAAAGCTTTTGATACAGTAGACTGCACCAGTTTGTTGATGAACTTAAAATGTTTAAGTCTAAGTGACACATCAATAGTTATTAATATTTGATTGATGCCAGTGCTATATTGTATGATATACTTTCAAGCGATTACCTCTGGGATGTTTTATGCTTTGTAATCTGAAATCAAATCAAACCAAGCCAGTGATCCATGATCATCAGCTTTGACACCTGCCCACTGTGTTATGATGTAGTCATCTAAGAATAGAAAATCAGTTGAATTCATGATCAGAGTCTCTGATTTAAGAGTCATGATTTGAAGTGATGTGTGATAATAGGGTGAGATCTATTGGAATATCTAGCGTGAGATATGATATATAACCGTTATCTCAGAGATGTCTGCCAGTAAACAGAACGAGAAGATGGATCAAAGGAATGATTAAGGAATTCTCATCTTGTTTTCAAGAAGCAAATTAATATTGAGGACAAAATGTTCTTGCTAGCTTGGATGAAACCTTGTAGAAGGAGGCCCACAGCTTCCTTCCTGGAGGGACCACTAGTCAACACCAAGGGTCTGTAAGAAATTCATGACCTCCGGGACAGTCTTTGGGAAGTGTTTTCTAAATGTACTCTTCTGTCCTCACTCCCCGTTAGCCGCTTCCTGTTCCAGTTTATGAAAACATCTCAGCTCTGACCAATTGCCTGGCTCCTGCAGCACAGAGAGAACCAATAGAAGAGCAGGATGACCATCTCTATGCCAGCATCAACATCTCTCACTCAGAGAACCAGGAAGTGTCTCACTGGTTGGCTGGCTCCTGTGTCCAATCAGACCAGACTAATGAGGTCCATTACTCTATGATCAACTTTGAAAGACCCAACACTGTCCCTGAGTAAGATTCTCTTGGTATTTCTAAAGAGGAAATATCAACCCAATGGATCTGCTTCACAGGGTGATTGAAGTTCATATCTCCTCTGTCTTCTTTTCAGAGATCGTGACCAGACAAAGATGGGAGAAACCTCAGAGTTTTACAGCACTGTCCAAAAACACTCCAAAGTTTGAACTAGTAGCGGCAGCAGGATTTAAATAGTTGGATTCAGCAGATTGTCTTATTCACTTAGTTTAAACAGTACAATATGCTGGCTGCATATCCTATGGGGCTTAATTAACTGGGCTGAATACTTGCCACCACTGCTCATACATGCTCTGATGACTCTTGAATTAATCTTACTTATTTAATTGATTGTTTATGTTCCACTTGTGATGGCCCCAGCGGACCCCATCTTATTCAGGGACTGTTGCACTGGTGGCCATCACTCTTCTTTATTGCTGCCACCTGTTGGTTACCTGAAAGTACTGCACCTGTGAGAGAAATCCTTTAAGGACAATTCTGGTTGTGATATGGGTTATCTAACCCCCAGCGCCATCTCCTGGCAGCACTGAATAGAGAATTACCCCTGTTAAATAATTGTCTAAATTCTATTCAAGAATAACACAAGAATGTACACCAACACTTAGTGAGACCCAAACAGAACTGTGTCCAAGTGAATTACAATACACTGCTTTTGCTTGTTGTGTCTATGTTGACTATTTCAAACATGATTCAAAGGCGCTTTTAATGCTTAAAATCATAATTATTGATCCCTATTGATTTCTTTAATTTTGACTTTGGACAAAACCAAAGGTTGTGGAAAGAGGACATTGTGATCTATGTAATTGTCAGGGCGTCTCGTCACCAGCAATATGCTAATGAGTCCCAGAACATCCACGCCCTCTTTTAGGTGAAGGAAGTAGGCACTTTGCTACTACTGTTGACAGAACAGTAGGCTACTTCCATGAGCAGGCACCATGCCTAAAAGCTGCTGTGTTGTATTTTGCAATGCTAACAACAAAAATAAGGATTTGCGATTTAGTATGTTGCCACAAAAAGAAAGGGAAGGGAAAAGAAGGGGTTTGTGGCTCCAGGCAATCAGAAGAGAGAATCCCGATGGGAGGCTGTGGGACCCGGCGTCTAAATTTGTTTACGTCTGCGGCAAACACTTCGTTACAGGTTAGTAGCTAAAGTCAGTCAGTCATGCTAGCTTAAATCAGTTGATGTCCGATGTTAAAGATGTCTAATCTAATAATTAAGGAATGAATGAAACTTTGCAAACTACTAGGAGCTGTGATTACATGTCATAGTTCAGTTCCGAGTTAGCCTGCAACACCTAGCACTAGTGCTTTCATGGTTGCACTCTGTATGTTAAATGTGCTGTAAAAATAAAAGTGACTTGACATGAATGAAAATAGATTGTTTTGGTGCCCTCATCTTCATTCATGATTCATTCATTCATCCATTCATTGCTTGAAAAACTGAGTTTTCAGCATCTAAAACACGATTTAGCACAGTCCAGAAGTTACGGCGCTTCAAAAATGCCCGTAAAAGAGAGATTGAGAAGATTAGCAAAAGGAGAGAAAGTGAAGCTTTTGAAGCCCCCACTCCAGAGTCCTGTGTCAGTGGACCAGTGGAAGCCCCCACTCCAGATCCTCCCAATCCTGACTCCTGTCCACCCCACTCATGTGTCCAATGAAGAAGCAGTGGCCAGGCCATTGCCACACAGTGAGAAATTAGCAGTTGCTTTCGAGGTTGCCCATCTCAGGAGAGAGAGAGATGAGGCAAGGCAGGAGAGGGATGAGGCCCGGAGAGGACAAGCTGCTGCCCAGGCCAACTGGCCCATAGTCCACCTCTGGCCACTCGTTTGGGTTGTTCGCCCAGAGACCAGATTCCAGCGTGAAGGGCCGTCCGACATTGCCGATTAATTTAAGTTTTTCTAAATAGCGACACCGGTCAGGACTTGGAAAAGAGTTAGTATAACTGGTCTGCTGGCTGGCCATAGCATTAGATCGGTATAAATAGCTATATATAATACTTGGGTAAAGTTCAGAAATGTAATGCACTGAAATTCATATAGACCCCAATTCAAATATTTCCAGGTAGTTTCACCTAAAAATGCCCAGATGTGTCAAAACAGCGGAAAGTACCCGGATTGTTGTTCTCATGTATGCAGTGTGGACATTGAGGTTAAAGGTTAAACTGCTCTTCCTGATTGGATGAGCATTTATAATAATTTCAGAAACCCAGACATGTGTGTCTGAAACTGCAAGCTTCAGTTTCAGATGCTAAATTTGTCGGCCGACCTCAAACTTTAATGTCAAAGCCACCTGAGAGAGCTCAGTGTTCCCTCCATATTATCCCCAAAACAAAGACACAGATATGTTGTTGCCATGGAAACTAAAGAGTAAAATAGCTCCTTCCCTGTTTTAGTTGGGTATTTCCCTCTGTTACTTTCCAATGGTAGGATGTGCATCAGACACTCGATCTGTTACCGAATCTCGCGGCGAGCATCTTAAGTATGCTAGCACACTAAGTACACTTGTGTGCTATCATGCAAAGCTATCATAGCATAGCACCCACAGGGATCTGTGTACAATATCTCTGCTGTCAGGACAACATCAACCAGTAAATTATTACATACATTTTAAATGGTTCTTTTTGTGGAGAATACAGTTTTTTTTTTCTTAGATTTGATAAACCATGAAAATATAACATACTTCAAAGCAGCCTGCAGATATTATTCAACACTTTCCTACACAGTGTGTAGATTTTTCCTCAGGATTGTTGGATCAATATTTCTATAACTTGTCACGAGTATCATGTGTTCATATCAGCAGCAGTCAATCTACGGTTTGCATGGAGAGAGAAATACATGATTGCCTCTAAGAAAGTAATTGGAATCAAAGAAATTATACCTGAAGAAGCACTCTGAAATCTCATGAAGAATAGAAAGTGTATTTATTTAACAACATGAGCAGATGTTTTCTGTTAAAATCTAACTGGATCCAAGACATACAGTATGCACAGACACCTGGTATATTTTACACTATTTACAATACTCACGTTACAATACTAACGTTTTAATAGGGATCTGTGTACAATATCTCTGCTGTCAGGACAACATCAACCAGTAAATTAGTGGAAGTCATCATAACATCAACCAGTAAATCAGTGGAAGTCATCATGAGGCTTGACTTCCTGTTTCAACAAATCACTTCCTAGAGAATCCCCTCCCTCTTTTAAACATCAGATCATTGATTTTTCCGTGTTAACATATTCGTTCATATCATATTCACTTGAATCTGTTTTACTTAAATGTATTATTTACATCAGACATTTGTACTTTTGGTTGCGATGTATCATTTTGGTAAGATATATCGATATACTTTAAACAGAAAATCAAAATTGGCGTGTTCGCACTGACAAAATGGCAGGTTGTCAAATCTCGGTGGCATGTCAAACTTTGATCGCTGCAACATGTGCAAGATGCTCAACATTCCCACAAACCACAGTCACCATCTCTCCCCTGTCACAACCAGTCATCCATCATGAAAAAAGGTTGATTTAGTTTTAAGAGTATCAGGGCTTTGAATCGGTGACCGTAACTCTGACTCTATTCTGGACCATTCAGGGTCCAGAATAGTCAACTCAGTCTCCTCCTCGTTTCTTATTCATGGCCTTCATCAGTTCAGACATGAAGTCGCCCTCCTCACCAGCTCCCCCTCCTCCTCCTCCTCCTCCTCCTCCTCCTCCTCTTCCTGGCAGCGTTGGCGTAGTTCTCCTCGGGGGAGGGGGGGCGGCCTTCCTCACAGAGGGAGTGGACCGTGAGGCGGAGTGGAGGGGTGCAGGAGGAGGAGGAGGAGGAGGAGGAGGAGGAGGAGGAGGTGGGATCCCTGCTCCTCCAGCTTCTACTCCTCCAGAAGAGATGCTGAGGGGTGGGGGAGGGGGCGGGAGGAACTCAGGGTCTGGAGGTGGGGGGGGCAGACTCTGGTCTCTGCTGCCGCCCTGAAAGCTGGCCCTGGGCGGTGGGGCAGCCACAGGCCGGCGGATGGGGGTCGGGGCAACGCCTGGGGTCGTCGGGGGAGGGGGGGGCAGGAAGTCGGGCGGGGCCTCGGTGGCGTCTTCAAGGAGCGGGGGAGGCGGAGGTGGCAGGTTGTCCATGGAGGGCGGAGGGTGGAAGGGGGATGGCAGGTGGTCCGGAGCTGGCTTGCCCCGACCCACGGCGGTGGGGGGGAGTCTGGCCTTGGGGGGAAAAGGATGGGGGGGTGAGCTGGTCTGTAGCGGGGGTGGAGGGGGGAAGGAGGTGGTTGTCAGTGGGGGAGGAGGAGGGGGGAGGGAGCTGGTCTGTAGCGGGGGTGGAGGGGGGAAGGAGGTGGTTGTCAGTGGGGGAGGAGGGGGGAGGGAGCTGGTCTGTAGCGGGGGTGGAGGGGGAAAGGAGGTGGTTGTCAGTGGGGGAGGAGGGGGGAGGGAGCTGGTCTGTAGGGGGGGAGGGGGTGGGAAGTCGCCAGAAGATGATGGAGGTGGTGGAGGAGGAGGCGGGGGTGGAGGTAGAGCATCCATCCCCATGTCCTAGTTGAAGAGAGTGGTTGAATTACACACCATGTGTGACCAGAGGTAGTCGCTTCACTTTCCTTCATCCATTAGCTATTCTTGAGAGGACAATACCGTGTTCCGATATCCATAATTCCCGTACTTACTATACTTAGTTTAAGTACGTAGGGTGTTCCGATTACGACTGTGCTGAAAAGAAGTGTACTGAAAGGACCCGGATGGTGCCCTCAAAATGATTAGTACGCTGAGTGTGCAACGGTGTACACTTCTCGTACTCAACGGCAGCTATGCTCAGCTTAGCTATGTAGTGGAAGAGGCGGAGCCAGACTGAGCCTCGCTTAGTTTGAAAATGGCTAAACGTCAGTGGGCATGTGCTTTTTTGTGATTAGCATGTGTTTGCCGGGTGACGCGGCCGCGCAGCTGATAGTAATTTCCGGTCAGTGCACCACAGAGTATTTGATTTGGAACAACACTAACATCTGAAAATCTGCGCACTTAGTGAGTGCGGATAGTGCGCTACGTTTAAGTGTACTCATGGAAGTATGGATATCGGAAAACGGCCCTGGTCTTGGTGGTCAAACCATCATAACTGTCTCTCCTGGCTTCATCGATACAGCCGTTAAAAATATAACTTATAACTTACAGTATCTTCATTATTTCTTTGTGCTAAATCCGCCAAACGGCTTTCAGCTTGCACGCTCTGCCACAAAATGATGGCGAATGAGTGCGAACGAGTGAAGCCAGGAGACACGGCTATGAGGGCTCGATCACCGACACCAATGCTGTCCTGTGAAGAGGAGCCCACCAGAGCTCCCTGCAGGTAGGTAGTGCAGCTCTCCTTACCTGAGATACAGGGCCTGGCTGGGGTTTGGTAGCATGTCCGTTAGCCTGGCTAGTGTGTTTCGCTTCAGGTGGGGAAGAGAGCGAGTCAGACAGACATGTGAAGGGAAAAAAGAGATGGAGAGAGAGAGAGAGAGAGAGAGAGAGAGAGATGAGGACAAGTGAAACAGGGAGGAGATGAAAAGAGAAGTGCATGAGAGGAGGAGACAGAGGGAGAGGGGGAAGACACATGAATAGAGAGTAGAAGAAGGAAAGAGAGACACGGGGAAAAAAGTGAGTATGCAAAAAAAATAAAATAATGCAGCACATAAAAAAAAAAAATCCCACAACTCACAACTTTGAACGGACAGACACATGAACAGAGCGCAGCCCCGGGGAGGCGCGCGGTGGCGTGTGCTACCTCTGATGGAGGGCGAGGGCGCCGGAGAGGAGGAGGAGGAAGAGGAGGAGGCGGAGCCAGTGGAGCCAGCGGAAGAAGTGATGCGGTTGGCCCAGGCCGAGGCCACGGACGTCTTCTTCACGGCGGTCTTGTAGTTGTCATAGAGAGTGGCGCCGTACTGGAGGAGAGAGGAGGAGAGGGGAGGATGGGGGAGGAGAGGGGAGGAGGGGGAAGGAGAGGGGGGGGGGGGGGGTGTGAACAGAGGTGAGAGAGAAAGGGATTTTTTGATTAAAAAGAACGAAATCTAAAAGGGCCGAGAGGTCTCATAATGGTCCTGAATATACGGATTCTGCATAGACAACGGTTAACGGCCTAACGGTTCGCAGCCAGGAGCACTGTGGAGGTGTGGTGTTTGTAATGAGTGATTTGAAGGCACAGTCCATCCTCAATAAACTGATTACGTTTCTGCCATTCCAATTTACAATGAGGCCGACACATGCATGCACACGTTTTTGCAAAAATCAGGTCAATGCTTTCAGTCAAACATCTTTGGAAATGCAAGATAGAAGAATTACGATCCAGTACTAAATGTCTGAGTTTCTAAACCACATGTATCTTCTATCTGCTACTAACTACTCCATTTGTGTTTCTACTGCTTCTATGGGCACAACTTGGCCAGCTGTAGCTTCTTAGCATCCAGGGCACATATCAGGAGGGCAGATTCAGCTAAACAACAGAACAGCGTTTTATGGCGGAGCTCACCTTAGCTATCCGGATCCCGGTCACCCACAGATTCAGGGTCCAGGGGTCGTCACAGCACAGGTACTTGATGTACTGGGAGTCCTTCTGGATCTGAGGATGCTACAAACACAAACCAAGTGTGTTATTAAATATTGTGCTTTTATCTACATTACTACTGTTATATTTTCCAACATTTCAACCTAACTTTAACTTTTTCTCCACTCCCCACTCTGTTTTGTTTTTTATGCTACCTGGATGAACGGTGCCTCTTTCTGTGTTCCTCCTCAAGATTTCTTCCTTGTTAATTAAGGTGTTTTTCCTTGTCCTTTAGAGGATTTAGGGGTTAAGGGGTATCATATAATGTGAGACCATGAAGCCCTTTGAGACTGTAATCCCGCGATTACGGCATGTACAAATACACTGGACTTGACTTGACATTGGGATTTTTTAAAGATTCATGTCATTGAGGGTCTGGGTTAGGTATCATCTCCTGACACCAGGGGGCAGGAGAGGTCTAGAGTCATGTCATTAAAAAAGGCTGGGAGAGGGCCCCTGAATCAGTTCAAGATGTGTGCTTTACACTGCATCCATAGTGGGCTTGATGTGGTGCAATTCAGACATTCTTCTTTGTCAGAACAATAATGACAGTCTCATAAAGACTCCACAAAATAAAAGAGTTGCATATAGTTATTATATGTACAGTTTGTTACAGATTGTTACTTTAGTTATAAAGTATTAGTATAGGATTAGTATACGGTTTTCCTTCAGTCCAACAGTGCTTGGTAGGTGAGTTTTACAACAGCAAGCACTTTACGGAAACGTTACATTAAGTGCTTAGTAGTGCAGTGGTAGCAACTACTACTCAATGCTTGCCGCTCAGCAACCGTGTTCATCCAAAGCGACTTCCGGTGAATTTAGGCACAGGGGCTTGGTATCTCATTCCACGATGCCTAAAGGGTAGGCCATTGAGGCCAGAGCGTTTCAGCTGGGAGTCAAACCCCCTATTCAGATACCTTGTTATATTGGAGATGGAAACAACGGGGCCATTAAGTAGATGACAGGGCCAATTGCCACCGTCTGCTCACTTTCTCACCCTGCCTTTAACCTCCCAACACCTCATGTAACGGTGTCCGCTGATTGGTCAGTTCACGCTAAAATTGGCAGAAATATCAAAGGATTTACGATTCTTATGAAAACTAACCGACAGAACCAAACACAACTTTCAGCAACAACACAAAAAACTGACCAGGGTGACCAGAGGCATACAAAGATATAAATAATGACATAGACTGAACAAAGTAAAGAGAACTAAAGTTTAAATAAAATTTTCTCACTTCCTCAAATATCTTTCTTGTTAGGCAACAGCTGTGTCAGTGTGCAGCCACATGCACAGAACTAATATGGCGTGACATTGTTTTACATAACTACAACTAGATGAATACTACTAGACCAAAAGGCTCTCCACTAAGCAGTAGCCTAACTAAAATGCAATCAAGCAAGATATGTCCAACATCTCAAAATGTTAAAAAATGCTGGATTAAAAAACGCTGTTCAGGGATGTAAACGGCTAGCATTCCAACGGTAAAAAGAACAAGTATAAAGAACTGTCTGATGGAGCTCCAGTATGGATGCACACATACCCTGTATATAATACAGATTTAACTGTCTTTTCCTTTGTGTACATTGGTGGAAACAATCTCAATTACTTTTTTTCAGACCAAAAAAAGCACAAAAACGAGTACATGAGTACCTGTTGAGATTAAGACCATGTGTTTGATTCGTTTTTTGATATTCCTGGCATCCGTGATACTGAATTGTGAACTCCAGATTGCTTCGATTGCTTCTAGTAATGAACTGTCTTCTCTATGGGGAACAGCCAACAACAATGTCCTCTCTTTGGGGAAAAGCCAACAACAATACTTCCTCCCAAGCATGATCATGAGTGTGCACCGAGAGAAGGCGCGAGTCACACTATTCAAAACGCTTTGGCGGCCCACCCACGTAAAGTCTGTGTGTGAGAGGCACGGGGGCCGGATATAGATGGTTTCCGCGGGGCTGGATAGAGATGGTCCTGAGACCGTTCTGGCCCTGGGGCCGTATGTTGCCCAAGTCTGGGTTAGGGTGTCTTGCTCAAGGGTGGCTCCGAGTAGACCACAGACATGAGGGATCGGACAGTACCTTTTCGGCTGGGAATTGAACACCCGAGGTACTGTCCACGACCTCCCACCCAGATAACGTAACGGTGACATTGTTTAGAGCCTCTGGGGCATCTCTCAGAGGTTAGGGTACCTCGCTCTGGGGCCGTTGAGGATGGAACCCAGCACCTGTTTGGCTGTGGAATGGAACACACAAGCCTCTACAGACCACACACTACACGTCCAGGTACACTCTGCTCACCTTGAGAACGAAGCAGTGGTCTGTGGGGGCCTTAAATTTGCTCTTGAGGTCCTTAGCGTAGTACACGTTGACGTTGTCAAACTGCACGAAACACACCAGGTCACGGGAGGTCTGGCGACAGGGGAGGGGGGGGGGGGGGGGGGGGGGGGGGAGTCACGTTACACACACATACACATTTTAAACGTTTGCGGCGGTGGGTCAGAATCCAAGAGTATCGATTCCTCTTTAAAGTTACACACCTTTGAAAGTTCGAGCCAGCTCCCACTTTACAGCCAGCCCTTGACCGGCAGACATACGATCTGACGTCTAAAGAGACATAGTGTAGTGGTGGCGGTACCAGAACCTGGTGCGTTGTACCTTCATGAATGGCTTGTTTCAGAGTAAAAGCGCAGGGGGAGATTTCAGATAGGGAGTTAAGTGAACAGACTGTATACAGCCAGCTGGCAGCTGTGAGACAGCGCAGCTCATGTTCAGCAGGGTTGGGGGAGAAACCGTGGAGGAGTTTATTAAAGAGAGAAACTACAGACCAGGGCCTTTGTGGTCTTATGACAAAATAAAAGCCGCCCCCAGACCTTTCTTTTAGGTATGATCTTTTTATGATTCCTATTGCTAATTTTGCTCTCAGCCCACTTTTTTTTTACTGCACTTTTGTTTTGCAGCTTCTCCAATCTTGATTGTATGCCTTTTGTTTCTCAGCCCCATCTGCTAAATAACTCAATAGCAAATGTCTAAACTAACTGAATTGGATTAAAACATTGGCTCAAAGGAGGGTTTGTAACGCCTAATAAATGCCATAAATGTATGATGGCTATTTACTGTCGCGCTAAGTTGCGGCGAAACAAAACAGATATATGAATTTACTCTGGTGCAGGCGTTTCTGTCGACAATACCACAGCATACAAAGGATGCCAGCGTGAGTTTGATACTCTGACGAAGGGGTTTTTATTGCAGGGGTCTCTGGTGACCTCCGGTGACCTCTGACCTTGCTCTTTCCCTTGGGGGCGTTGTAAATCCCTGAGGCTCTGAGGAGGAAGAGTTTCTGCTTCCATGACTTCTTGCCATCCTCCCGCAGATACAGCGCCCCCTCCAGGTCTGGCACCATGATGGACGTCCCGCAGAAGTTCTCCTGGGGCAGGAAACAGGGAGAGGTCAGAGGTCACGCGATAACGTCGAAGGCCTTTAACGGCTTCGCCGTGTGTAAAGCTGAGTTTGTTTGTGTGTTTGTGTCGGAGAGCGACAGCCTTTTGACATCCGTGTCTGTGACTGATGTGTGTGCCTGGTGTTTCTTTTGTGTATGTGTTGTATCTGTGCGTGTCATTGTGTTTGTGTGTGTGTGTGTGTGTGTGTGTGTATGTGTTTATTACCTCTATCAATAACTGTTTATCTCTGTCTTTCATGTCCTTAAGCGTCTGCTTGTCCTTCTTCCACAAATAAAAGTTCTGCAGTAAAAACACAGAAAAAACATTTATGAGACATTATGCACTTATGATCCAAAATAAACATCTACGATTATATGAAGTATCCCAGCCATTGTTATGAAAAACCTAAACCAACTGGAACTCTTTTTTGCGATTGTTACAATAAAAAGACACAAAGACGGGAATTAAAAGTTATAAAATGCTGATTTCCATCCACTTTGAAACTCTCTTTCCATGTTTGCCAAGAAGATTGAGTTTTGTTCAATATTCCGAGGTTATACAGCGGCCCATTGTATCAACAAACAACGTCTTTCCATCTCTCAGCAGTGGCCATTTTGTTTGATATATCACCGTGATGATAAGAGGGGTTATACACATCGCACAGGCCGGGACATCCCATAATTCAGAGTGAGGCAACCACCAGATGTGGCCGGAGATTTAAATAAATGTGAAGATAGATTTGTGTTAACACATACACACACACACACACACACACACACACACACACACACACACACACATAGCAGAACATCACTCTGTGAACTTTCAAATCAAACAAACTAATTTTGGGAACAATCTCAGAATTACCTGAACAATTTAACTCAAATTTTAAAATCACTTGCATGAGACTTACCATGGGAGACTTATTGTTCTCTGGATTAACCCCTGAAATCTGAATTTTGAATTAGGAGCGCAATTTGTGACCTCACAAATGATTGAGCATAACAAAGTCCATTATAATTATAATTGGGACCTGGTGGTCTTTATTTGTCATTCCCATGACATGGGAACGAAATTCGTTCTCTGCATTTGACCCATCCTATTGTACATATTGTAGGTAGGAGCAGTGGGCTGCTCTGATCAGCGCCCGGGGAGCAAGTTGGGGTTCAGGGTTCAGTGTCTTGCTCAAGGACACTTCGACATGCAGACAGTTTTGGAAGTGGGGATCACAGGGATCGAACCCCCAACCCTACGGTTAGTGGACGACCACTAACCACCCGCTCTACCCACTGAGCTACATGCTGAGCTACATGATAACTGATTGTCAATTGGTATATAAATTCCAATGCATGGGGTTATGCCGGGAGCCACATTCAAGCCTGGCATTCTCAACAAAGTGAAGCAGTGCAGAAACACATTTTTACATCGTTTATTTAACGCTGAAGACTCTTACACTATGGACGCTCACCTGAGGGTTTTTGAAGACTTCATATTTGTCTGCCCTCTCTTTAAAGTGGACCTTGTTCTCGCTGTCCCTGGTCCAAGCAGAGAGAGGCTCCACCAGGTTTTCATGGTCCTCAAATCCACGTTCTGACAGGCAAAAGAAACGACATAACATCTTCAATTTTACAGACAGATCAGCTGCCAAAATAACTTTGGGCCCCCTCTAACAGATATTTTGCCACAAATTTTGGTGGTGGTCAACACTGTATTACACTTGATTCAACATTACATTGTTGTACAACGTAGGCTTCTTATCTGGCTAACTCACCAGAGCAAGACCTGGAACAAAAATCTAGAATTTGATTTAATAGCGACGGCAAGATCACATTTCTGCTGCTTTGTTTCTAAGGATTCCACAACTTTCCCTCCCCAGCATCTGCACTTATTCAAATCAAAAACACTTCCATCTTTATTTTGCATTTCCACGTTATTTACGTCTATATTGCATAACTGGAGAGTGCCTGGAAGGCCGGAGTCAAATTCCTTGCATGTGTAAGCAAAGTTGGCCAATAAAACGGATCCTCTACGTGGTGATCCTTGACAACTTAAGTGTATTAAACTAAAAAAGTGTACTAAAAAGAGCTTTGTAAAATAGATGTCCCCCGTACCCGTAAAAACGCATGCTAGGTGGCTCTGGAACGCACCCGCCTATTTAAGCCTTTGGCCAAATGGTTCACAATTACAGTTTACAGACCGCGGCAAAGACCTGGTATCAACAAAATTGTTGCCAGGGGTTCCACATCATAGCGCGACTATAACCGTCGCTAAAACTCTGGTGTGACTTCGCTGCTGCCGCGAGTTATTAGCACAGTGCGCCTTTTGAACTACAAGGACCATATGGTGTTGGGGCTCTGGGGATGTTCAACACATGGAGGCGTCTAAGCTCTCTCTCTCTCTCTCTCTCTCTCTCTCTCTCTCGCTCTCTCTCTCTCTGTCTCTCTTTAACGTGGCAACAGCTCGGTTCTGTAACCCAGCTCTGATTTGTCGTGTGTGTGGAGATGTTATTTATCCAGAGCCCGTCAAACACAATGGGCAATCAAAAGACAAGCCAAATGTACAGCAAAAGCACAAGTACAAGGTAAATATGCCAATGCAGACAGACACATGAATCAAAAGCAAAGGGTTCGCATGACTTCATGTTTAGAATAGATAGCACATCTGTATCGCCACGATGACACAACACACAGACTCATTCAATCATGGAAACACAATGCCTAATTCTATTTCTTAACATTAGCGAGAAGAAGCTGTTTGTGAGTTAGTCAGTCTCGATGTGGCTTAGTTTTCCGTGGTCGTTGAGTCAGACACGGAGACAGTGGAGAGTTAGTGGGTTTTACCAGAGTGACTACACTAGGGAATTAGTCCCTCAGACAGCAAGCAAGAAGCTCTCTTCAGGGTATCATTTGGTTTAAAAATAGGCACAGTGTATGTTGAGCAAATGATGACAAACAACCATTTCCTCTGCTTTTGTCTTGCTGGCTCCATAAACTCTTTATTAGGTTGAAACACTTTGAAATCTTCACCGGACGGCCGGTGATATCTCATGCGGACAATGAGAGCCACCTGCCTGTTGTGTGTGTGTGTGTGTGTGTGTGACAGTGAGAAAATCAGGGATGGAGAAGGGGGGCAATGGGGCAGGAAAATGAGATAGAGAGACAGAGAGAGAGAGAGAGAGAGAGAGAGAGAGAGAGAGAGAGAGGGAGAGAGACCAACAGACAGAGAGAGAGAGAGAGAGAGAGAGAGAGAGAGAGAGAGAGAGAGAGAGAGAGAGAGAGAGAGAGAGAGCGCTAAAGGGGGTTCAATCAATGATTTGTTGTGAGCCTGCTGTAACAGGTCTGTCATCAGGCAGATAAAAACATTGTCCATCATCTTGTGCGTCATCATTGTGTGTATGCGTGTGTGTGTGTGTTTGTGGTTGAGAGGGGAGGCAGAGAAAGAGTATGCATGGGTTTGTTGACAAATTCAAGATACAAAAATTATACATACACAAAATATCACGCCAAATTCCAACCAACCATTTACTTGATGTACTGTATATTTATGTGTAGGCAAGTATGTTGTGCAATCTCAATGACTAGATTTCCCTCGATTCATCAAGTTTGATCTAGCAAGGGCTAGTGGTGTGACCACACACACACACACACACACATACACACACTAAATCATTAAAAAAAACCTTTTAACTGACTGTCCTCAGTAACTCACCCAGATTCAGGTCCGGGTTGGTTTCGTCCAGGCACCAGTCGACATTGCAGTCGCAGTGTGTCTTCTCGAAGAGGTTGTCGAGAACATTGCGCACGTTCTGCCTCTCGTCCACCATCAGAGTTTTAGAACTGCCGTCATTCATCAGCACCTTCACCACCAACTGCCGAAACAACATTGTTTTCCATTTTAGCTTACCCTAGCTTGGATTTTGTGTTGATGTAGTTTTACTCTGAAGTTTTATTGGTTTTGAGTTTCTTGTCAGTTGATGACTGTGTTTTTTCAAACTGTAATTTTTCTAAGATAAAAAAAAGTAATATAATCTGAAATGATTATGATGGCAACACTGTCTTGTAAGTGCAGATCATGCTTGCTACTGAGAACCACAAATGCCACAAATGTTGGTCTGTTTCTTCCAACTTCGAACTTCTATTGTCGTCAACCATTTGTCCTCATTTAATCTATTTCTCATTCACTGTGCCTCAAGTCTCAGCAATGAAGTCATCTTCCTCCATGAATAACGTCTTTCCTCATTGGCTTACGTGCACTTCCCGTCGTCTGGAAACATATCCACTGTTAATCCACACGATCAGTTCCACGCTCACATCATGTCATAAAAATGCCTTTTTCTGAGATGGGTATCACAGTCAGGGATTCTGATGTTTCAAATAATATGTTAGCATGTCTTGCTTTTTCTGTGAGACAGTGGGCATCTGGTTTAAAGGTTTCTCCATATCAATCATCTAGTCGTATACCAATGGCTCCTCATAAGGTAGATTACGTATTAGATGAGTGTATTGCATTGTACATTGCATGTCTGAAACCCCACACTTGTATCTCACGTTTCCATAGCTTACTGCTCTGTCAGGGTTAAAACGTTGCTCTTTTGCAAACAACAAAACCTTTTTAACACGTTGGCCTGTGAGAGAGCTCGTACCCTCATATCTGTTTCCTGTTGCACTTCCTCCTCTGGGTGTTTCACGTTCATTTCAATCCTCCTATCTAAAACTTTTAAATAGAATGTGTGAGTTTGACGTGCCTAAAGCTTTAACTGTGATAAGGTAAGCTATGAACATAACCTGAGAGCTATGAACTTTCACGTCAAGTTACTATTAACCACATGTGTAGTTTGATGCACTTTCTTTGAAGATGAGCAGCTGTCCATATTTCAATCCCATGGGAACACCTGACAAGGTTGTGCTAACGCTATCCTCCATAAAAGCAGACATATTTTATTTAGATTATTGGCAGTTGAGATGGGAACAAGACATAGGATGCTTTGCAAAGTTCTTATAGTCTGACAGATGTTTCCAGATCGGTCCAGGGGGTGTGATGTCCATTGCGTTCACGGCCTTCGTGTAGACGATCCAGGTCACCGGTTCGACTAGACTTACCTTTTTCACTTTGGCCTCCTTCAGTTTCTCGAGCGCCATCTTGATTTTGTCTGCCTTGATCTGCGCCTCGATCTCCTCCTGTAGGACAACAACAATCATAGCCATGTCACAGCATCTCATGGCTGCATTGATTATGAGCCATGAGTTGATTGATTATCAAAGCTTTTGAAATACGAATCATTCCATTCCATCAGTTATTCACACTCCGCTTCCTAAATACAGCTCATTCCTGATGGAATGAAATGAAATTCATGAAATTCTAACCCAGTATCAAGAAAATTCTACAACCTAGCTAAGAACTGTTAGGGTTGGAACACAGCGTTTTTTTTTTCTTTTCTAGAGGAGCTGTCAGTCAGGGAATCGAACCGGCACACCCCTCCGGTTTTTCCAAGACGGCACCCGGGGTTCCCGACTCAGCGCAGCTGGTGTTTTTGTCTGGCGTGGTGAGGTCACGAGGGCTGCTAAAGCAATGAGCTTTCTAACGGGTCGATTCCCCGACCCGTACGCGCGTCATCGCACCGGCGGCCCGGCCGCGTTGATTCTCTTTGTGCTTCCTGTCCCGGGGTGCCTGCTGTTTGATCTCGGGCGCCGGGTTTCCCTTCTGCTCCTGCGACTGCAGCAGACGACCGTGCAGCTTGCAGGGTCTTTCGAAGAACAGCAATGAAAATACTAGTGAGAAGCTGAGCTTTTAAACTATTTCAGTTTGCCGCACGATTCGTTGTGTTTTGTATATTGGGTGTGAATTGATTTGGTAGACGCGACAACATTTCAGTTTTAATGAAGGAACACTTCAAAGTTTGCATCAGCTGCTGAGCGTGCCCCCCCCCCCCCCCCCCCCCCGTCTCCGTTGAATGGTTAATGGTTAATCAAACGTTCACTACCACGACGAACTGAGCGGTCAACCTTTGACATGTATATTAGCCATGTTACCATGGCTACCACTGCAAATTCTACTGCCGGCGTAGTTATTTACTGCTTATTTACTACCTAACGACTATATGCGCGCATTCAATGAATCACCTCTTTAGATGTCGAAAATGAAAGCACGACCAGGAAACACCAATGCACGAACATGTATTATCACCACTGCTTGTGTAACTACGACCGGTTGTCTGGTTGTCCGGGGATGACCCTTGCACGCCCTACACAGTGGCCACACTGCACACAGCACTTCCGACGCGCTTCAATCTGTAAGCGGCATCTGAACCACCGTCGACGCGTCGCCTTCGTCTCCGTGGCGTTATCCACTCACCATGGAGGGCTTGGCGGTCTGCGGCGGGGGCTGCGGGGACCGCGAGGAAGAGGAAGGGGTGCTGACGTCGCCCTCCGGCGAGACGGGGGAAGGGAGGTTGCTGACATTGTAGGAGCTCAGGCCCTGGGGCGCCGGCGGGAGGGCGGCCGGGGGAGGTTGGCTAGCGGCGGCTAACTTCTCCTCGGTGGCGTTCAGGTCGGCCATTAAGTCGGCCATGATTTCGTCCAGGTCATTGTCCTCCAGTTCATGGAGAGATGCTGGTGAATTAAAACATAAAGGGGTGTTAAGCCTATGAATGTTCTCATTCATCCAGGTCATGTTTAATCTGGCCAACAGTGAAATCGAACGCAACTGGACTTAGATTTGTCTGTGAAGACGTTTCGCCTCTTATCCAAGCGGCTTCATCAGTTCGTAATGCATCAGTCTGACTAGTCAGCACTAGTCTGGGTCAGATCTAAGTCCAGTTGCGTTCGATTTAACTGTTGGCCGGAATAAAGGGGTGTTGTTTAGAAACAAAAATGAAAGAAATGCCCTAAAAAAAGCCAAATGTTTTACCACCAGGTGTGTTGTTTATATTGAGCCATTTCAAAATCTACATCACCATCTCCCACACCACAAGTGGGACTTTAATGAATAGATCAACCTATGTAGGCTGAAGTAATCATTATACATTTGGGGGGATGCGTGTAATGGCAAAAGAACATCACACCTGGTGGTAAAATAGGGACCCTTTAAACAAAGAATAACTGGTTAAGTGTGAGTAAACAGTATATCCGCATCTTAATCTAAAACATGCGTCTGATGCTTTAAATGACAGCTCAGTCAGCGATAGAGCCGGACACGGAGGTCTCGCTATAAAACAGCTCCACCCAGTACAGGCCTGCTAAATTAACATGTAAAGACACCTCAATCCCTACGTGAACCCAGAGCACAAACAGCACCCGAATTGATTCTCAAATGAAAAGAACCCTTCAGCCTTCTTACGTTCTTTGATTCTAATTACTGTAATTTTCCCAGTAATTGATGAAATACAGCCCTGCCTCCGTAGCTGCTGCTAAGAAGCGATAAACATACCCTTGCAGCTAAACTACCCTTGCAGTAGCATGTTCGACTATGTTAGGATAAAAACACTACACATGTATGTCAAATAAACTATGTACAGTCTGTTGATAAGAATACACAGTGGGTCACCATTCAGGTCGCTGAAGCCTTGGGAGAAGTTGAGTTCTTGAGACGGATTGGGTAATGTATAGGGGGGTTCAGTCTCCACCCCAAGACTCTGAAAGAGAGACAAAGAGAGGTTAAAAAAGAAATCGGAGGATGAACACTGCTCAGTGTTCATTGTTTGCAGAAGCAAATTGTCAGGTGATAGGTTCCACAACCTACTCCGGTATAAAACAATGTGACCCATTTGTTACGTAAGAGGCTGTTGTGATGTTTACATGGCATCTGGCTTTCAGTGCGCAACACGAGTGGACTATGTTCAATAAGAAAGTCTGCCAGGCAACATGGAAATGATTTAGCACGACTGGCTGCTGGGAGAACAACATCAAAGAGGACTTTCTTTTCTCAGGGGGGTGGGGGAGTGTCAGGCTTCGACTTGGGAGTCTTTCCGGCGTGTATTTGCCATTTGACCAGTTTTCTTAAAAGAGAGGGTTATTTATGGTCGGAAAATGACCACATGGTGGATTCTCCCTGCTGTGGCGTCATACCAGCCAAGTTAAAGCGTGTTTGTGATGGACAGACAGATTTAGAGTGGTCTTCGTCTGGTCGAACCCCTAGACATGCTATTAGAAGAAGAGGAAGGGCTGGGGCCTTATAAAAAAAACATTATTGTTGCTATGTTATTGCCTGGTCTTAGGCATGAGATGTGATTCTAATTGACGTAGAAACAGCAAAATGTGTGTTTCTCAACCTGTGGATCTGGGACCCCACACAGGGTCCATCGATGGGTAAACGAGGTGTCTGGAGATTTCTGAAAGTCTGGAGATATCAATTAGATTAAAAAAAAAAAATGCTTTGCGGTTTTTATCTCTGAAACTATCGACCACACAACAACTAATTTAATCCGCTGCGTGGCAAAGACAACCTCAAATTCCAGCCATCTGATCACATGTGGGGTCATATTATCAACAAATGTCTCCAAAATGCTCTTTTGAACTGAAGATGGTGGGTGAATCTGTTGCTTTCTGGTGCGAAAGGTAAACACTAAAACGCAAATAAACCCAACTGGCGAGGGTCAAAGACCCAGCTGTCCGTAAAAAAAACAAAAGAAAAACAAAAGAAAACTGTTTTATAGGCTGTCTGTGAGTGTTGTTGTAAAAGACATCAATGGATTTCATATGGTCCAAGCTCACTTTCAGAATGAAACACTTTCCTGACGTTTAAAAAATATTTCCTGCCTTTCCATTTCAGAGCTTTAGTGACACACACCGACTCACCGGTGTATTGTCACACCAATTTATTTATTTTGTACAACCTTTGCTGTGCTTTTATTTCACAGGGCACCTATAGCACTCCAAGCCATGCCTGGAGTTAGCTTTACCTGAAATTTCCTTATCAAGGTTTCTTTCTCATCCTACTTGGTTTTGGTCTTGATTTTTTTTCTTGTCCTTTGAAGGGCTTAGATTGAGGGGATCGGAGGTTCATGAATCCCGTTGACATCGTTATTGTAATAAAGTGCTCTTTAAATAAAGTTAGCTGGACTCACCTGTGAGAGGAGGTCCATCTCCCCCAGCAGGTTGCTGAACATGGCGTCAATGTCATCCATCTTAGAACAGAAACCAAGACAGATCATACAACCATCACAAACTAAGCATAGCAATATACAACCACAACCACATGTGTATACTTCTAGTTTTCTATGCCGTCAGAGAATAATTGTGTGTATTGAATGTATTATAAGCTAAGTGATAAGTTTAAAAAGTTTAAATAGGTAAATTCCTGCATTGCAGCAGCTAAATGTAACACAGGCCAATGCTAGAAAAAAACAAGGCTAGCTCAATCAAGATGTTTTGGTTACACTTTGCAATTAGATTACCCATTAACCATTAATTAACATTAGTTCATGCAGTAATAAGAAGTAACTACTAATTAACTAACAGTTATTTAACTGTTAATACATGGTCTAGTAAGATTTTAAAAATGGTGTTTACTTAAAGTTTACTTAGGGTGTTCATGTTAACTAAGGTATAATTTCAAAATGATTTACAAGGGTTAGAGTTAACCGTTAGATAACTCAGTTAACTATCAGTTAATGCTAATTACTAGCCTGGGAATTCCCATGCTGCTTTGCGCGCGATTTCATTCTCACTGCAAAGACAGCCTGGAAACCACCGCCCTTATTTTCCCCTGAGTTAGGGAACCAATCACAGAACGGGGGGCAGCAAGATGATGAAGACGTCTATGCGCGACACCGAAGCTTGTAGCGTGTTAATCCAACATGGCAGCGGACACAACGTTACCGTTCGATGCAGCCTTAGAAAGTGTATTAAGTAGCTTTTGTAGCAATTAATGTAATTTTAGTAGCTAATTTTTAGTAGCAATTGGCTATGAATCGCGCACAAAGCAGCATGTGAAGAACCAGACGCCATAGCGCCCAATAAACGGCTCTAGGCATTCGTAAACCACGCCTCAAATACGAGAAAATGCACACCTAGTTCCCAGACCACCATCTCATCGAGATGTGGACGCGTCAGCCAGGCTAGCTAATTACAGCAATATTTAGGGCAATCTTTTACCCTTATTGTAAAGTGTTAACAAAGTTTGTCCATAAAAGCACAGCGCTTGAACACTGGTGATTGACGCAACAGATAATTATGATTAGCTTATTATGCTCTTTCGGCCGTGGGATATTATTTGAGGATCAGATATTTGCAGAAGTGAAGTGTTCCACCGGTGACCACTAGTGGTAGACACAACAGAAAACAGCTGATCATTATGTTCTTTCGGGCCGCGGGATATCATTTGAGGATCAGATATTTGCAGAAGCAAAGTGTATCCTTTGGCTACGTGGCGTTGCTCAACCTCTAGAGATCGAGGGAGGGGAGCGGTGCGCGGTATGCAGAACTAGAGGCGTCCTCCTAGCGTGTTCAGTCTCGCCATTCCTCCAAGGAATATCCAAGCACAACTCTTACACAACACTGTTCAACACGTTGGTATGCCTAAACTCCCGGCACCAGAAAACTATCAGCGATAGCCTAAAGCTCATTGGGATTGATTATTTGTGTTCCCCCCCCATCCCCCGAGATGAAGTTCAAGCTAGCAGTCAGCTGATCGATTAGCTTCAATAAGTGTATGTTCAGCAGCGACCAGCAGTTATCAAAGAATTTTGTGTTCACCGTCATTATGAAAAACATGTCAGATCTCGTATGAAGAAAGTGCTGATACAGTTCCTGAAGTATGACATATTGTGCTTCCTCAAGAGACAAACCGAAAACGCTTTACAAATTAGAAAATATTCAAATCGATTCAGACACATGTTTGATACTGTGAATATTTTCAACCTATTCAGAATCAGAACCATGTTATGAATCAGTTAAAAGAAAACAATCAACTGTTATCAAAAAGCTGAAAAAGAAACCGTGTCTACACCTCTGCCCACTTGGTTTGGCTTTAGGTCTTCCTTAAAAACAATGTTGTGTTGATTTGAAAAAGGATGTCTGGGGGTCTGCGGTGGGTTGTCGGTCGGCCAGATTCAGAATAAACCATGTCCACATTACTGCTGCACTCATCTGTTGTGGTCAGACTGGAACATGCATGCCCCAAGCCCTCACTCAGCTGCTTTCCCCCAGGCTGACTAACCAACTCTGAATGTGGACGGAAGGAGAATTCAGCCGCACATTGTTTTTTTGCTGTCTCTGATTGGTTCTTGGTCTTGATCACTAATGATTGTCATCACTTCTGCTTGGCTTTAATATTCATCTCTCTCTCTCTCTCTCTCTCTCTCTCTCTCTCTCTCTCTCTCTCTCTCTCTCTCTCTCCTGCTGTCTTGCCTTCTCTTTAGTCATTTGGATTTTGGATTCACCATTAGTAATTCCCACACTAGACGGGCGAGGTGAAAATATTTGGACAGGTATAATGAAACACCGCCGCCATCCTCATGGTGGTGTTTCATTTCTTGTCACTTTTTATGAAGACGAATGTGGCAGCCTCTTTTCCAGGGAGGGCTCTACACTGTTAACTTGTATGGCGATCAGCTCTTTCATACCAGGTCTTACAGTCAAACAATATTTTTTCAACATCGAGCAGTGGAGCCTGTGGTTATGTGTTGAGTGTACGTTTGGGGTTATGTGTGTGTGTGTGTGTGTGTGTGTGTGTGTGTGTGTGTTGCAGTGATTTTTTAAACAGCTCCTACTGAGCTCCCACTGAGTGCCACGCTGAGCAAGCAGAAGTTCACAGGCCAGGATACCAAGACATCAACGGCTCTATCACATGACACCTGCAATACTGTTTTACTAGTTTCCAACTTCTTAGTGAAAAACCTTCCATATGGCATGACCTAGCTTTTAATATCGGAAGCAATAATGTCCCTTCCTGTGCAACAGGACACTTTGGTAGGTGTCACTTTCCGATGAGGACGATCAAATGACTCTCATACACATACACCAATGTTGTTTTGACAGACATCCAGTACTCAGATGTCATTCTGGACACCACCAACGTGAAGGTGGCGGCTGCAAGCCGAGTACGACAGATTTCGACCAGGGCAAACACCTGGACCTCAGTGCATCGAAGACCAAGGCACTGGTAATTGCCTTTCGGTGCAAACAATCTGCCCTCCCACCACTGGAAATCAATGTCCAGAATACTGAGTACTAAGAAGGAGTTATATCAATATCTGGGAACGACCATTCCCCACAGACTCACTTTTAAACCCAACGGTAAGAAAAACGTCAACTACACCTCTTTTTCCAAGGGAAACTCTGGAAACTCCAGTTCCACCAATCTGTCCCACTGTTTCATTTAGGCCATCATCGTCATTACTGTGATCGACAATCCTACGATCAACTACGTTCAACATCCTACCCCTCAATAAGATCACCTGCATGTGCGTAAAAACCATTGGATCTCACATAGCCTCAGACACAGCACACACTCTGAACCACCATTACGACCACCTTCTCTCAGCATACAGACACAAGACCCTTACCAGTCAGAACCAAGTGTGCCATATTGGCTTTTGTCCCCACCTCCATCAGACTATTCAACTCCTTATCGTTGTTTTGGTATTTCTGTAATGTACAGAACAGTTTTCCACCACTTACTGGACCGTGTGCCACATTTTTGGTCAGACTCGGACAATGCACACTGCATTTAACATGCTCTTGTTTATTGTATTGTGTGTGTATGTTGTTCATCTCACACGCCCTCATGTTGAAGCTCATAACAATGCAAACAAACAGAAAAGTAAGGCTTTTGAATAGAATCGACACCCCTCCCTCTCACCGCAACGGCTGCTGTTCCACAATGGAGGAAGTGGTCACAGAAGGCTTCCTGTCCTGTGCATGTTGAAATCAAGTAGAAGACATGATGAAATGTGCAGCCTTCTTAGAAACCATCCATTTTTCTTGAACAATCTGACTTGCCAATAGACTATACAAGAGATATTGCCATGTTGCAGTTTGCAGAAGCGCTAAGTTTAAAGTCTCTAAGCTCTAAGCTAATCGCTCTCTCACGCCCACGTACACAGTCTCTTTCTCTTGCTTGTTTGTTAAACACAATGTCGTCCTGAACAACCATCTTACTTCCTTAACGCAAAGGGTTTCCAAACACCATGGTGCATGGTGGGATTTGACCCAAGACACCTACTATGTTGTTCAATAATTACTGCCTGCAGGTAGACTGTGGATATTGGGGATCAAACCCAGACCCTTTTCATCTGGCAGTCTGACACCCTGTCTGACCACATGCAATTACTTTCGTCTTCGTATGGATTATTTTGTGGGACAAAGATGACGATGAAGACGAACACTAGTAATGCCCTTCCTCTGGGGAATCTCATCTTGGATACAGTCAGACCACGACAACTAACACTGCATCAAAGAGTGGTCGTAGTTCCTATACTACGCCCTGATTCTCTCTCTCTCTCTCTCTCTCTCTCTCTCTCTCTCTCTCTTTCTCTCTGATCATTGGATATGCTTGTCGCGAGAAACAACCAAATGTGTGGGTGAAAGTAGCTCTGTGGGTAGAGCAGGCTGTAGAGCACTAACTGCAGGGTTGGCGGTTCAATCCACACCTCCAACTGTCCACATGTCGAGCCCCACAAAATGAACTGATTGTAAGTCGCTTTGGACAAGGATTTGGAAAAGCGTCTGCTAAATGTAAACCAAATTATTAGTTATTTTACTGGGACCTTGTGGTCTTCATTTGTCATTCCCACTTTTGTTAGACATGTGAACGAAATTCGTTCTCTGCATTTGACCCATCCTATTGTTCATAGGAGCAGTAGGCTGCTATGACCAGCGCCTGGGGATCAAGTTGGGGTTCAGGGTTCAGTGTCTTGCTCAAGGACACTTCGACATGCAGACAGTTTCGGAAGTGGGGATCAAGGGGATTGAACCGCCGACCCTACGGTTAGTGGATGACTCGTTCTGTCCACCGACTCTACCCACTGAGCTACTGCCGCCCCAAATAAGTGATGTTAGGATGGCCTCCATGAACGTGAGGCACACATGAACACAGATCAACTTAGTTTCCTGTAGAAAAAACAGGGTAAGTTTGGATCGAAATATTATGTTATAGATTAAATTTCAAATGCGTACTGTAAGTACTGTCTTTTCAAAGTAAAGCCCCAAAGGTCAAACCAAAATGATTCGTTTCATGCAGTGGCAGGGCCACGGGTGTGCCAGGGTGTGCCTGGGCCACCCAAACGTGACCCTGGCCACCTAAAATATTCAGTTCGCAATTGACACAATGTTACATAAAGCCATACGTTTCTACAACCATATTGTTAACGAGCGGAAGACGTGATAAGAAAGACATGGGCTCTGGCCACTGACAGACTAAGTTGCATGCAACACGCACCCTTGCAACACGCAACACGCACCCGTTTGCGCTCTTAATTTTCACTGGGTTGAGGCCACCCAAAATCTCACAGGCACACCTTAATTCAAATTTTTGGCTACGCCCCTGGTTTCATGTATGACTTATGGAGATACATCTCCTCCTTCCATGTAGACTACTCACCACAATGTATTTAAAGGAGAAGTATATATTTAAACATTTATTTAAAGTCTGTGATGCATGCTATACTCGAGATACACAAAAAAGCAGAACCAGGACAAAACAAATCGATCCCCTTGATCCTCCAACTGTCCACATGTTGCACCCCACAAATGTACTGATTGTGAGTCGCTTTGGACAAAAGAGTCTGCGAAATGCCCCTTTACCTTTCTCAATCAGAATCTAGGTATAAAATACATTTTTATACCTGGAGGTTATGTTCTTCTGTACATTCCAGTACATCAAATCAACAATGCATCCATTTTGGATGGATGTATAGATAGGAATGTGGCTAATGCTAAAGGGAAAGGCCGACACAACATAATCTCTGTCTGCAGTTCACCGCCTCCGCCTCCACCCATCCTTCGCTTACACGCTGTCATGTTGTGGATGTCTGAGCCCAATATTGCAGGGAACTGAGGATTTGACAAACGATGCTGGTTAGCATAATGAAACTGCGGTGCGTTTTAAGGGAATCTCAAAGAGAAAACCACAATTCAATTGCACTCACTTGAGGTTTAATCTTAAACCCTGCAGCTTTTCTGCCCCCTTGAAGTCGACAGGCGAAAAGCCGAAACAAACAACAACAACAAAAAAAGAATATCAAATGTGTTTTTTCGCGACCCTGTTTTTTTCAACCTATGCGTGCAATGTTCTAGCCGATGGGCTAATATTCAAAACAGTGCCGGTGTGTGACGTGCAAAGCATGATTCACATACATAGAGGTTTTCATGCACACAGGGTGGATTCCCTTAACGCCTAAGCATGTATTTCTGACACAAAATGCATCCGTCCCATTGGCAGTGTAAACTACTCAGAAGGTCTATCCGTCACTTGCAGCCTAGTTAAAGTGATGGTTCAGAGTAAAATTCACCCTGAGGTAATTTCCACCAATAATCCAGCCAAATACCCCCTAAGATGCATTTTTTGCGAGTGTCAATATTTATCAAGTTTAGGGGTATCAGCCTTAGTACTGGAGTGAATGGTACAGTGTGTACATCTCGTAAATTACCCCACTAATAATGCATGGATTGTTACCCAACTTCTGTAGTAGTGCATATATGGTCTGTACTCACAAAACTAGGCATTTTAAAGTTTGTAAGTACACCAGGAGTTTATTTAAAAGAGCACTTTCCTGATAGCTTCAACTCTCTGTTGCTAAGGCTACCACTGCGTCGACGTCACTTCCGGCTTTCCGGAAAAGTTTGTAAAAGTCCTCTTCAACTATATACAAATAAATGGGAATATAAAATCTAAACTATGGATTTGGGGACTGTCGTACAAAACAAACAATGTACATAGCATCAAGTATTCAATTATTTCAGTTGTCAATACATTTCGATGGAGTGTTGAATTCACTAACTTTTTCCTTACACTTGTGAGTTTTGAAGAGGACTTTTACGAACTTTTCCGGAAAGCCGGAAGTGACGTCGACGCAGCGGTAGCCTTAGCAACAGAGAGTTGAAGCTATTAGGAAAGTGCTCTTTTAAATAAACTCCTGGTGTACTTACAAACTTTAAAATGCCTCGTTTTGTGAGTACAGACCATATACTGTATGTACTACTACAGAAGTTGGGTAACAATCCATGCATTATTAGCGGGGTAATTTACGAGATGTACACACTGTACCATTCAATCCAGTACTAAGCCGCTCAGCTGATACCCCTAAACTTGATAAATATTGACCGTCGCTAAAAATGCATCTGAGGGGGTATTCGGCTGGATTATTGGTGGAAATTACCTCAGGGTGAATTTTACTCCGAACCATCACTTTAATGTTGGTGCAAGCCAGCTGTCCAACACACAAGTGTGAAGCGTGAACATGAGTTTCACATTGTTAGAGTGGACTAAGCCTGTCCGTTCTACTGGTGGTTGAGTCATCGCAGTCTGCCTCAAAAACCAACACCCATTTAAAAGAAATGTGTGCCCTACACACACACAGTCACACACACACACACACACACACACACACACACACACACACACACACACACACACACACACACACACACACACACACACACACATACACACACACACTGGAAACACCATTCAATTACTTCAGAATACATTCATTTACATTTTATATGCTGCTAACTGAATATAATAACTGAATATAACTGTATATATATACCTATATGTATGTAAATATAACTGTATATACAGTATATATAGATCAGAACATAATAATAATATAGGCCTACCAAAGAGCTTTGGTCCAAATATACAATGGTGAGATTTTTATGATTGGTGTTTCCCCGTGTTTACTTACTAGTATTGTCATAGCAATCAGCCGATTTCTGTTCACAACTCAGCAGCCCTGCCATGGCAGTTAGACATACTTCTTGTTTTGTGCCCCATCCTCAACACGTAACTGTTTTTTATTAGTTGGTTCGTAAGTTTGTGAGTTTGTCGGTCACTTACCTTTAGCAAATGTTTTGTCCTCAACCTGTCAAAATAAAAGCCTCATGGACATCAAATCAGACTTGCAGGTCCTCCACATGCGACCAACTCTGTGTGTGTGTGTGTGTATGTGTGTGTGTATGTGTGTGTGTGTCGCGAGTGTGTGTGAGTGCATTTGTTGCAGGCGTCTGATGCGGAAGTTCATGTCCCAACGTGCTCTGGGTACATTCCACTCGGCGCTAGGGCGCCCAGCCTTTCACAAGCCTACAGTCAGAGGACAGAAAGCCAGCCCTGTAGCTAGCCCTTATCTACCTGCCTTATCTGCTGCGCCTTACACTGGACACAAGGAGGGAGAGAGCCGTCGGTAATCAACAGGGAGGGATGGGGAGAGAGAGAGAGATATACAGTAGAGTGACACACACACACACACACACACACACACACACACACACACACAGGGAGAGAAAGAAAGATAGAGTCAGACAGAGGATTTGCATTTTGGGATGTAAATGCTTATTTGTCATGCCAATAAAGCACTTTTGGCTTGAATTGTGAGAGAGAGCGACATTGAAACAGAGAGAGAGAGAGAGAACGAGAACGAAATGATTGAATTGAATTGAGAGAGAGAGAGAGAGAGAGAGAGAGAGAGAGAGAGAGAGAGAGAGGGAGAGAGAGAAAGAGAGAGAGAGAGAGGGAGAGAGAGATTCCCCTTCATGCGTTCTGCTTGTCTGTGAAAGTACATATGTAGCGTTACACACACCCCAGAAAAAACATCCTGCAGTGTAAGCCTGATTTGAAGTTTCTGTAGACTGAGCGGGGTTGAGTCGAGCCTCCATAAGGAAACAATAGAGGAAGTGAAGTGCTGAGTGTGCGTGTGGCGTGTCCCTGAGTGGGCTGATCATTAACCACCTAGCTAGTGGCGGGGGGTGTTGCGTGTGTGTGTGTGTGAGTGTGTGTGCGGGGGTGTTAGGGCTTTTGGGCGAAGGTGGAAGGGTGTTAACGGGTACTGGTAGCGCTGGGTGGATGGATGCGCTACGCCACCAACGACGCCTGCTCTTTTGCAGAGCTACATTTCTGTGTGCGGGTCCCTCGGTGTGTGTGTGTGTGTGTGTGCGTGTGCGTGTGCGTGTGCGTGTGTGTGTGTGTGTGTGTGTGTGTGTGTGTGTTTGTGTGTGTGTGTGTGTGTGTCAGATCAGATACGCATGAAGACACCGTTTCAGTACACGGTCAGCCATCTACGTGCCAAGCAGCAGGAAGCGCAAGCTGAGAGCTAGCTGTGAGCTAGCTGTGAGTTAGCTCGCTCCAGCGCGAGGGTATGATGAGCGCGGTAAGGCCTGTGACCACCAATTGTGTTATTTACGCTGAGAGCGCCTACTTTTAATACAAACCCTATAAGCTTCACCGTCCAGAGCGATAAGAGCCTTCAGCGGTAAAAAAGACGCCAACAAAGAGGGTTTGAAATCTGTTCAACTTTGAGAACAGCGCCGTCTCGCGTCACTCTCACCGTTTATCTCACGCAGCCATTCTCTACGTCTACATTTCGAAGACGGAGTGTCTAGTTTCGAAAACGGAGTGTCAAACGCTGCTGCTGATGCCAAGATGCGAGTCTTCTCCATTGTAAAATAATTACAAAGTTACAATGTTTAGAAATGTAACGAACACAAAAGTGCCCGAACACGGAAGTACCCGATGGCGGATTGCGTAACTTGCGCAACGACAAGCGCCGAGAGAAGGTGTCAGAAAGCGCTCAGAAAGCGCTCAGAAAGCGCTCTGGAGGTAAGGTTTTGAGCGCTCTCAGTGTAAATAACGCAAATCGCTGGACACAGGCCCTTAGCAGCCCGCGCGCCGCTACGAATTAGCTTAGTTTCTCCTTGGCTCATCCTGGGTAGGTCACCTCAAACGTCTTCTGCCCGCGACCTACCAGGACAGTCAGCGTATCACCGTCCACCCTCGCCACCCTGAGGCCCCGTTTACACGAAGGGAAGACGCAGATATTTCCCTGCGGTTTGGCCTCTCATTTACACGAAAACCCTGTTTTTATCACTTCCAAAAAACTCCGGCCAAAGTGGAGATTTCTGAAAACGCCGGTTATGTGTTGCCGTGTCAACTGGGAGAAACAGGGTTTTAGGTTCTCAAACGTCACTTTATGCGCCAGAAAATGCTCGACGTCATGTGAGCTCCCATTGTTTACAGTTTGTTTGGCAATTTATGCGGGTTGATGTAAATGACTTTTTTGAAAACAATGTTGTGTGCACAATTTTATTATTGAAAACGGGGGGGGGGGGGGGGGGGATATTTGTTTCTCTAAATACGCGGCTATGTGTAAATGTGGCCTGAGCCAACGTGTCGGATCCCGCAGCCCGTGTTCCTCACCGCGGTTCACTGTCTTGCTCAGATGAATCCATCAACGCCTCTCTGGGTCGGGGACCCAGCGCCGGGACCCAGTGCTGGGACCAAAGCACCGGGCCGCGGTCCCGCACAAACGCTTCACGTTCGAGACGTGGTTGTTTCAACTCGCGCCTTGCGTTCGCTGTCATGTCTTGTGCAAATGCTGACATGCTGACCGAGTGCAGTCAACGAATACACAACACTCTTGGGTCTTATTCATGTAGCTTAGGTCTCGTTGGATGACAGAGGCTGAGGGTCAAGCTGGGCCCTGGCCTGAAACAGTTAGAGAAAGGCTGATATAGATTAGTCTATGGGAGTATGTGTGTCGATAGTGGTACTCGAATAACTGCAAGGGGTACTTGGATATTTACTACAAAAAAGGAGAAAGCAGGAGAATCTACACAAAAGGACACAGCTGAATCTGAAACACCTAAATGCTGTCAGTTATGATTTATTGGAGCTTCGACCCCCATCTGCTGAAAAATGCACTAAACCAGCCATGTCGTGTTGAGGGCCTGGCCTGCTGTTGGCCTGTGAAGCACTTTGAGACAGTTGATAAAAGCCTGTACAAACCAACAAACCAACAGGATTTGACAACATTGTTAAATATGGAGCAAGAACATTTACCCATTTTAGTCATGACTAATTTTCCCTAGGGACCATTACTGATGCATGAATGGCCTTCTGGGCACATTCTGCGCTGTTTATTGTTTTGGTTCAGTGGTCATGTGACAGGAATAAATGACTTTATTCAGAACCAATGTCTTCTTTGGCACATAGTCAGCTCTGCTGTTTCTGTGGCCAAATATGTTGTTATTGTGTCTGGAAATGTTCTGTTCACCTTCATTTCCTTTCATATTTCAGCACTAACAACTGACATATAGAAATATATACCAACATATAACTAGCATATAGCTTCCAGTAGCATAACACAAGCCTATAGTCTAGCACTATAGCCTTTAGCTTAATATTGGCCTCTTGCTTAGCATTAGCATCTAGCAGTAGGCTATAACTCAAGCCTAGTCTAGCACTATAACATTTAGCTTAATATCAGCCTCTTGCTTAGCATTAGCATCTAGCAGTATAAAGCCTATTGTTTAGCACTATAGCCGCTATCTAAATATCAGCCTCTTGCTTAGCACTAGCATTAAGCAGTAGGTTTGCCACCCTTGAATTGTGAAAAACCAGGGGAGGGGCAATGTTGTCTGTATTCTGTATTTCTTTTCTTTTCTTTTTTTTCTTCTGCCGGTAGCTCGTCCGACTTAATATTGTCGTCCTTCTTGTCCGTCTCTTCCCCCACTTAACAAAGAAACAAACAGTCCTGGGAAAACCACGACAGGTAGCAATCCTAACTAGTAGCACAACACAAGCATGAAGCCCAGCACCAGCCCACTAGTGTCAACATAAGCCGCCGCGGAATTCATTCTAGTAGCGCGTGGCTTTCCATCCGCGGCGATGTATATTTTCCGTTTATTAATAGCACTGTGTTGCTACTACTGTCTGGACTGACAGCTCACACCTCCAACCCCTTACACCCCCCCCAACGCTTCAGGACCTGCCGTCTGGGTGCGGGACGGACCACCCTGGCTGCGGCTGGAGGCTGTCATCGCAGGAGCCAGTGCCCCCACCGGGCCCCCGTCGGACCCCCATCGGGGGGCCACGGGGAGGAAACTCAAGAGCCTTGAGCGGGTCCAGGAGCCTTTCATGGGGGATGATGTATTAAATAAACAGAGGCCCCAGCTTGGCTTCCTCTCCCAGGGAGGGTGACTCACAGATGGGGGGGGGGGGGGGGGGGGGGGGGCGCATGGCGCACTGTTACCCTGGACACCCACCAGCCGCTGCTAAACGCTAACACATGCTAAGACATGCTAACACATTTAGCGACCCTGGCCAGAATCACAGTGGTGTAGTAGACATTACTGTTAATTGTATGTCGTCACGGTGGCCAAAGGTGGTTTACAGCGACTATTAATCAACAGTTTAGTATTGAGTATTGATGGTTTGGTTTGGATGTCAGTCTATGACATCATCCTAATGTGTATGAATGCGTGGACATGTGTTTGTATGTGTGTGTGTGTGTGTGTGTGTGTGTGATGGTTATATGTCTGCATGTGCAATAACATGTCAGTGGAACAGATGTTGAGCTGTGAAGATCTGGCACCACAGGGATCACTGGCAAAGCTCTGGTCTCTCTCCTCCTACTCTCTCCATCTTTCTCATCTCTAGTTTCTCTGGGGTCTCTCTTTCTAGTCTCTCTGGGCTCTCTCTCCCTAATCTCTCTGGGGTCTCTTTCTCTAGTCTCTGTGGGGTCTCTCTTTCTAGTCTCTCTGGGTTCTCTCTTTCTAGTCAGTCTGGGGTCTCTCTCTCTAGTCACTCTGGGGTCTCTCTCTCTAATCTCTCTGGGGTCTCTCTCTCTCCCTAGCTTCCAGGCTCTCTCCAGATCCATTAGTCTCTACTGTGTTGTTGTTGCTGTAAATCACGGCTGCTCTGCGCTTTAAACCTTTAACCCAACAGACGTTAAGGAGAAGGTGATAATGAGAAAACCAGGAGGAGGAGGAGAAAGTCTGGCTGGATTCCGGGTGGTTAAGACCATGGGACTGGTTAGAAAACAGGTCCCGGTTGGATTGTGGTCCTGTTTCGAACCTGTGTCTGGTTAGATTCTGGTTCTGGTTAGAACCTGGGTCAGGACAGATCCTGGGTGCACGTTCAAAGGCACATGTTGAACACACAGCGTCGTGGCTAACAACTCAGAGATAAAAGGTTCTGGGTTCAACCCCCGATGATAACACAAAAAGCTCTGTAGTTGTTGTCAACTACGTGTTTATGGACACCTAAGTATTGCAATATATGTGTGTGTGTGTCATTTGTTGGTCTTTTATGTTGCAATGTGTAACTATTGTACAACGGGAGTAGGAATGGAGGTATTCCTTACGTACCTCGACGGGATAGGAAGGATGTGGAACGGCGAATATGAACGTCAGAAATTTACCGGCAATGCTTTCACGTTCCGTCGGCGAGCAGTGAGTCTGAAGTTTTCCACTTCCTTCTCTTTGTTTTTAGAAAATCCCGACAAGGAAATGGAATGACTCTGTTTAATTACAAGCGAGTCTGAGAACCCCTTGGCCCGTGTTGAAACAATCACAGCACACACACACACACACACACACACACACACACACACACACACACACACACACACACAACGCCACGGCCAACACGTCAACTGAAATGCTCTCTGGCACCCCGCGTTTAATCCAAACCACTCGCTCTGCTGGTTCAGAACCTTCCCATCCAGAACGTTGGGTCACGTTAAAGACACGACCAGTTAGAAACGGGAGACGGGTTTAAAAAATTACATTATGTATATAAATATATAAATATATATAAAAATTTGTCATCCTTCCTGACGATTTTCCACAGTGAACAAAAGCTCTCGTTTTTGGTCGGTCGATTTGGAACCCTTCTCCCCCGCACTTCTAACTTGTTATGTCTCTAAATGTGGACGAACGTTCCCGAAAATGAGGGTAGAGGGTTCGAACCCAACCGACGACCGACCCCAGCAGACACTTTTGGTCGAAGGGGAGCTGTGGTAATCGTCGAACGACGATTTCCACAGCTCCTCTGTCAACCAAAAGTGTCGTCTCTTTGTCTGCCTGTGATGGTCTTTGTCTGCCTCTTGGCTGTCTCGGATGGAATTTTGTCAGTTGGTGGAAACCATCCCTGATAGTTTCAACGGCCCCTCGTCGACAAAAAGTGTCGGGTTTTATTGGTTGCTCGGGTGGATCCCTTGGTCAACGACGGGGTCTGGTCTGGTCTGGTCTGGTTTGGTTTGGTTTGGGGGGGGGGGGGGGGGGGGGGGGGGGAGGCGCAGGAGAACAATACATTGAGTACCTTCCAGCTGTATGTCCATCCAGGACTTGTTCCTCTGACAAAGAGCAGAGATGTCATCAGAGTCGCGGGTGACTGGCCGGTCATCAGGCGGACAGCGCAGAGCGACACAGGAGCAAGAGGGAAAGACATTAAAGATTTTATAGTGGCAGTATATAGTAGTATAGCAGCATAAACTTTGTCACGCTTAATGTTCGACAGGTCAGGTTCCCTTTTGGCAGGTTCCCTTCAGGTTCATGTTCAGGTACATGATCCCCGTAAATTGAATTCATATTCTATAAATGATGAAATCCGAATTGTTTATTGTTTATTTTGGGTGGTTTCTTTTCAGCCAAAGTATCCCACGGTTTATGAGTACATACATTCTCAGCATGTGTGGGCCCCCCCAGTGGGAATCGAACCCCTAACCCTGGCAGTGTTGATGCCTTGCTCTACCTGTTGAGCTTCACAGGGAACCCAACCTCTAACCCTGGCAAGCTAGACAGGAGCAATTTATTAATTTAAAGAAAGGCAGAGAGAAAGAAAGGGGGGGGGGGGGGGGGGGGGGGGGTTGAGAGGGGTGAGAGGGGGGGGGGGGGGCAGAAGACAGACAGTTCGAGACAGAGAGAGAGAGAGAACGAGAGAGACAGACCAAAGGAGACAGACAGAGGGGGAGAGAGAGAGAGAGAGAGAGAGAGAGAGAGAGAGAGAGAGAGAGAGAGAGAGAGAGAGAGAGAGAGGCTGGGAATGCACAGAGGGCGAAGGGTTAATTCGTGGCCGGGGAAACCTGATGCTAATTAAGTCGTTGGAATGCCGAATCCTGCCATTCCCGTGCAGAAGCCCTCCGAGCGGCTCAGACGCGCAGGACGCAGGGAGTAATGCACGCGCCTCATGTTTTCATTCCTCGTTGACGCTCAGAAAGGACGCCCGCTCTGAATCCTGCAGGAGGTTAATAGGTAAGGTAAATAAACCGCTGTCGCTTACTTTGATGACTTTGGTAAACGTTTCTTTCAGAGGAAGTGGAGGATGTTTTGGTTTACAGGGGAAACCTAGGCTGTTTAGTCCAAGTTCGTTGCTGTTGTTGTTGTTTTGCTTTTGGAAAACAGTTGTGGAAATATTGGAAATATTGTGCCTATACCCAACTAAATGTGTGCATTGAATGTGTGATTTTTTTTCTTCTTCGATCCTTTTCCTGTCCTACTGTGCTGCAGGGAGAACCACGGCGGGAGGGGAAGAATGGAACTATCCAGACTAGTGGTGTTGCTGGCGTTGTACTGGTCCCCCCTGATGGACCGCGGTGTCGCAGAGCCGTGCCGCGGGACCCAGTGCCACGGCGGTGAAACCGGAGACCCGAGACCGTGCGTAGGGGAGCACTGCCCGGGGGGTCGCTCCTCCAGACCCCGGAGGCATTTACACTACAGCGCCGCGAACACGGGACGCGGTGCGGCACACGCAGTCGCCTCCAGTTCGCAGCACGCGTTCGCGAGTTCCCCAAGGGCTGCTGTGGCGGACGGTTTTGCGGCCATCCAGCCGCCTCGCGGACGTGAAGGCGGCGGCAACGTGCGGCTGAGAGCGGCGGCTGAAGCGTTCCCGTCGGTGTGCCACGACGGGACGTGTGGTCCTCTTCCGCCTGCTCCTCAGCAACGACAACCGCACACCGCGAACGAGACGCGCGACTGTCGCGGCATTGAGTGCAAGCTGCCGCTGAGGATACGGCTCCAGCCGCGACCCAAGCCTGGCTGCGTGGGGGACGCGTGCCTGGCCGGCTCTGAGGACGGCCCGCCCATCCACCTGCGGGACAGAGCCGCGCAGTTCATGGGGGAGCTGCCGGAGTTTGGATATCCGTCCTCGGAGCTCGGAGGCGCCCCACTGGGGGTCCAGCTCACATGTGACATCAAGCCAGGTGATACTAAGATAAATATGAATAGCGTAATAATGATGATGATGATGATGATGATAATAATAATAATAATAATAATAATAATAATAATAATAATAATAATAACAATCATCATCATCATCATCATACTGATGATATTATTAACACCAAAAATAGTAGGCCAATACTGCTACAAATAATTAGAATACTAATAATTATGATACTAATAATAACACTAATAATACTAATTTACTATTTACCAATACATACTATATAGATAAGACATTTACTAATACTATTAGTAACAGCAATAATAAGCAGTACTTATACTGACAACAGTTCTCCTGCAGTGGAACTATTCCAGTTGGCTCATTACATAAGCCTATATCTGTCCTGGGGAGGGACAAATATCATCCCTTGTTTTAAAATGCACCGTGGACGTTGGTAACCTCAGAAATTGACAAAAGATCATTTTACTGATAAAAAGAGAGCACAAAGGGACCAAAGCCCAGTGAAAAGGCTGCCTTATTTCACAGCCTGTCAGGCACGTCAGCCAGAAATGGCTAGTGGCTGTGACTAACTGGCTTTCATCTCTGGGGGGTATCTGCTAACTGTAGCACGACGTCTGAACGCTCAGACGTTTAGACAGTTTAGTGGAGTAGATGGACTGATGAAAATAAGGTTATGGGGGTGAATTGTCCGCGACATATAGAGTGCCTTGAAATGATAGGACACTTTCAGTTTGTTACCTCAGACTGGTCCAGAGAAACAGCATGCTTGATTTTCGACACAAGGAACCACCTATATCTGTATTTTTTTTTTACTTCTATTTTAGCTGTAATTGATCAACAGCTCCCAGATTTGGCAGTTTTTCTGAGGAACTTGTTTGTACCTGGTTGTACATAAATACCTCGTCTTCTTCATCCTGTGTCCTCTGGATTGTAAATATCAAAACATTTGTAAACCTGGTCATGATGAGCCAGTAGGGTTTCATCTCCTCTCTGCGAGCGCCACATGCATTCTGTTTTGAATGAAGGCTAACGTGTCTCTCTGGGAGAATACAGCTGTGGGATCCATAAACCATATTTAAAACATTATTTAAAAAAACGACCTGGCCCTTGAACTTAGCATTTAGTCATTGAGCAGATGTTTGTATTCAAACTGACTTACAGTGAATTCAGATACAGGTCATTCAGGCAGGAAGGGTTTAGACAGTGCAGAGACAGGTCATTAAGGAGCAGGAAGGAGTTAGACAGTACAGAGACAGGTCATTAAGGAGCAGGTAGGGGTTAGACAGTGCAGAGACAGGTCATTAAGAAGCAGGAAGGGATTAGACAGTGCAGAGACAGGTCATTAAGGAGCAGGAAGGAGTTAGACAGTACAGAGACAGGTCATTAAGGAGCAGGTAGGGGTTAGACAGTGCGGAGACAGGCTATTAAGGAGCAGGTAGGGGTTAGACAGTACAGAGACAGGTCATTAAGGCTCAGGTAGGGGTTAGACAGTATGGAGACAGGTCATTAAGGAGCAGGTAGCAGTTGGGATGTCGTGCTCAAGGATGCCTAGACATCGGGATCAACCCAGAACCTTTCAGCTGGTCCCGTTGGAACCGAGTGCCGATGCCAAAAAGGTCACCGCTGTAACACCGGCCCCTTCCACCCGCTCCCCCTCCAGGGGAGAACGAGGTTCCCTCCGAGGACGCCCTCATCCTCCACCTCCAGCTGTCCAAGGGTCAGGAGAAGCTGGTGGAGGCCCTGCGAGCCCAGCAGGTGGTGATCCGGGACCTGCAGCAGAAGCTGGTGGACCAGCAGGAGGCGCTGCTCTCGCAGCAGCGCGACATCCTGGCCGAGCAGCGGCGCATGTACGAGCAGATGGACACGGTGAAGGCCCAGTACGGCCTGCTCTCCGACACCGTCAAGCAGGTGTCTTTCCAGGGCCTGCAGGGGGAGCTCCAGAGCTACTTCCAGAGCCACCTGGCCGGGCTGCAGAGCCAGGCGCGCAGCCACCTGCAGAAGTCCTACGCCGTGATGGACACGGACGCCAAGGTGGTGGAGGTGGTGGACGTGCTGGCCGAGGCCCACTTCCCCCGGCCGCTGCTGGGCTGCGCCACGCCATGCGGCCCCGGGGAGTTCTGCGACTTCCAGAAGGAGCCCCCCCACTGTGAGAGCTGCACCATGTGTCCACCGGGCTTCTTCCTCATCTCCCAGTGCTCCCCCAACGCGGACCGGATGTGCCAGGTAGCACCCACTGTCCCCCTTGCATAGAGGTCTAGAGTTGCGACATCTGTCCGCTCCCGACAGGTGCAGAACAATGTTCTGGAGTCTACCAGGCAGGATTCCAATTCTGTTTTTTGGGGTCACGCTACAAATATGAGGTGCTTTGGGCTAAATGGCACAAACGGATGAAGGTGCAGTGATGCAGGGTTTCCCATTCTTGCCCTTGTGACCTTGGTCCTGTAAAGGCCTCATATGTGCAGACAGACAGCCGTTCTACCCTACTGCTAACCTTAGAGTTAATATAAAGATAAAATGATGTTGCGGGTTGAAGAACCACTGCACAGTAACTACACTCACAGCTGCTCTTTGAACTCGGGTAATGCAATACATTAACTTGGTAATGTAACCCTCAATGGGAAACAGGCTTTGGTCTCTCGGAGAGGGATAATCAGTCAACATCACAAAACACCATCATCAACACTTTACCGTACCATGAGTTGACTTTCATACTTCATACAATAACAGCACACTGTTTTTATTGACACATGTCAACATGTTGGTGGGGTAGTGACACATGTCAACATGTTGGTGGGGTAGTCGTGTATGTTTGCTCTCTGACTGTTTGTACTGTGTTCATGTGCGCAGACAAATAAAGTAATGGACTCATTGGGTGTGTATGAATTGCAGGACCGGGACGAATGCCTGGAGTTACCAAGTATCTGCGGAGAGCGGGTCAAGTGTCTCAACACCCCGGGTCAGTTTACACTTGTCAGAGGTTTTTACAACAAGGAAGCAAAAGGGAACTACATAGTCAGCGGTTTTCTCTCAAGTGTTCAGTTTCAGTTTCAGTTTTTTGAACAAAGGTTTGTCGGTTAGCAGGATTTGTATTTTTCCTTTTTGAAACCTTTTTTGTTCATTTCCGTGGAGTGGAATCCCTGGAGGTACTCATGCTGTGCTACCTCTGTGTGGCTCCCCGCAGGAGGCTTCCGTTGCCTGGGCATCTCGGAGCGCGAGGCGGAGACGGGCGTGTGCGGCCTGGAGTACTTCTACAACCAGGAGCTGCAGGAGTGCCAGGCCTGCTCCGACTGCGACGGCCACCCGGCCTCCGCGCCCTGCACCGCCGTCAGCGACACCGTCTGCGCTGCACCCCTGCTCTCCACCGAGCCCGTGCGTCTGTCCCAGGCCTGGGGGGCCAACGTCCAGGTGCCCCCGGCCAGATCCTCCACCTCAGGCTCCATCTTCCCAGGCCTGCAGCTCAACATCCACGGCGGCAGAGACGCCGGCGAGCTGCTCTCCACGCAGGGCGGCCGTCTCAGCTTCCGGCAGCACGGCCTCCTGTGGCTGGACCACAACTTCGCCCTGAAGCACAGCTGCCGCAACTTCCTGCAGCTGGGCATGCGGCTCAACGGCAGCCAGGAGGAGGAGGGCGGCTGGCGGGACCTGAGCGGCGTGCGCATCGAGCAGCCCGACGGGAAGTACTTCCAGAGCGTGAGCGTGAGCGGCGCCGTGGAGGTGGAGCCCGGCCACGCCCTGAGCCTGGTGCTGAAGAGCCCCAACCAGCACTGCAACCAGACCAAGGACCTGCACGCCTACGAGCTCCACGGACAGCCCTTCAGCCTCCTGTGGCTGTCGCACGACACGGGCGCGGTGGCCATGACGGCGCAGGCCACCGTGTCGGCGCACTACCAGACCAGCCACCGGCCCACGTTCCGCACCGCGTCCGTCTCCGACGCCTACATGGTGGGCCTGACGCACGACGGCCGGGGCGTGCGCTTCACGGAGAGCGGCGTGGTGAAGTTCGTCCTGCAGCAGGCGCTCTACGCCATGGGCCACACGTGCGTGCGCGAGGGCTTCAGCGTGGCGGCGTACGCCAACCGCAACGGCAGCGCCCAGGAGGTGGCGCGGGCGCACAAGGCGGGCGTCAACTACCGCGACACGTCCGTCACGCTGGCGGGCGCGGTGCGCGTGGACGCCGAGGACACGCTGACCTTTGAGGTGAGCACGCCGGCGCAGTGCAACGTGCGCTACTTCGGCGACGGCAGCGGCATCAGCGCGCTGAGCCTGGTGTGGATCCCGGCGGCCGTGTCGTCGGCGCTCACCGCCACCGTGTCGCGGGCCGGCCTGCCGTCCGGCGCCGTGCGGAACAAGCCGCTCTTCTTCCAGCAGGTGAGCGCCGACAGCCCGCAGGTGCGCCTGGCCGCCGCCGGCGAGCCCAACGGCCGGAAGAACTTTGTGTTCCGCCAGCGAGGAGCGGCCAGCGTGGCGCTCAGCCTGAAGCTCATCCACTCCTGTAACGTGGTGAAGCTCTCTCTGCACCGCGTGGCCGGCGGCGGCGGTCAGGCCAAGGCGGGTCCTGTGGCCCAGCAGGTGTCCGGACACATGCCTGAAGGGAGTGAGTGGGTCAGCTTAGGGCTAAGGACCTCTTTCGAGGTCCAGAACGGCACGGCCATCTACGTCACCTTGGACTGCGTCCGCGGGCGCGTGAACCAGATCACCAACCAGGGCGGGACGAACATTTCCATTCTCTGGGTTGCCCTGTGATAAGCGATCACAGGTCTCTGATCGGAGACGTGGATGTCCTCCGTCTCCTGGGGGAAAGACGTGGTACTGATGAAGGATCATGCATGGGTTTGGTCTTGGATTGCAGAGCAGATTCAAAAAAATACCAAAGTCAAACTTTTTTTTGTTTCTCAGAAATGATTTCATATCAATATTTTGCTATATCAGTGTTTTGGGATATTATCTTTTTTTTTTTTGTATATGTATCTATATATAGATATATATATATATTCAGTAAGTACTGCCTTGCTAAAAAGTACTTCGGCTGGTTGAGAAGTGACCAATTTGACGTGGAGTATGTTGCAAACTGTGTGTGTAGATCTGTGTGTTATAATGGGTTTGGAGTGTGTTTGTGTGTGTGTGTGTGCCTGCGTGCGTGCGTGTGTGTGCCTGTGTCTGTGTGTGTGTGTGTGTGTGTGTGCATGTGTCTTTTCATGCATGTATGATTCATTCCATCTGAATATATTTCTATGCCTGCACATACTTTAAGTAAACATGTATTGAATACTTATGTTATTAAGCCTTATAGAGCTACCAATAAAATGTTACATAAAATGAAATGTTGTGATAGACAGAGAATATGTAATTGAGATTAAGCATGATGCCACTTGATGTCTGCTTAATACATTGTATTACTTGTTTGTTATTTTTCTAACTTATTTGCCATTTTGAATAAAGGACTTTTTCTAAATCATAATGATATATTGCTTGTTCTAATCAAACATCATTTACGTTTTATCCAACACATGTGCATTTAATACAACATCTTGTATACAGGAAGACACAATAAAGGCACCGAACAGTCAATAACACGTTGATGGAATGGAATGGAAGTGCTGAACGCCTTTATTCTGTGTTGTCTGTGTCAACATTACACATCAACGCTTGGCTGTTGTTGCCTTTGGAAGGACTGTCCAAGCATGTCCTCATTAACACACACACACACACACACACACCTCGGTGTGTGTGTGTGTGTGTGTCCTGTCTGCCGGACAATTAGACATAATGGAGTGCTTCAGGGTCTCGGGTGGGAAGTGGTGGGCTATATTTTTCTCAAGCTTCATCGGCCCGTTGGCTGTTTGCTTTTGTTTGGCTTTTGGGGGGGGGCTGACAGATTGTTAATCGTAAATCCCGTAAAATATGTCAACGTGTGTATTGTTTCATAATATTATCATAGACAAAGACAGCGTATATATATTGCATATGTTTAGCTGGTCAGGCTGGTCCACCTCTTGAACGAATGGATGGATGCTGGTAGACGGA
>JAXIVH010000009.1:8807093-8828573 GCA_036785325.1 Urophycis tenuis
CCCTCTTTCACACACACGCTCTCTCTTTCTCACTCTCTCTCTATCTCTCTCTATCTCTGTCTTTCTTTCTCTCTCAAAAAAGTGAATTGTGAATGTACTGAAAAGTAAAACTATAGTATTACATAATGAGGTAATGAGGAGTGGAGTAATATGAGGAAATGGTCAGGATAGTGTTGAGTTAATCAAACTATTGCCCTGGACTAGGTCATAGAATGACTGGTCTTTGCCCCTCTCTCTCTCTCTCTCTCTCTCTCTCTCTCTCTCTCTCTCTCTCTCATCAGGTCCCCAGAGGTCTGCAAGGTTAACTGCCGGCCAAGTGTTTGTGTATCAGCCGTCTCCTTGACGACGTCCCATCTATACAAAAGAGTCCTTATGATCCAGCAATACGTTGATAGATATGTACCCCAATTTCCCATCTGGGATCACTCAGATCTGGTCTAACACTGTCTTATCTGGGATGGGCGGAGCACTGAGCTGACAGAGCACGGTGAAAACAAAAATATTCAGGATACTTTTTCAAAAATGTCTTGGTGTACTACACGTTAGTGCTTCAATGAACACCACACTGAATTTTAAATGGACAACCTCAGTGACAATTTTTACACTTCACTGGGATATTGTCTTCAATGAGTCAAATTGATGCCAACAGAATGTTCCCAAAAAATAACGAATAACTCATGCTTACAAGTACAACTTAAAAAAAACAAAATTACGATTTTGGTTCGGTTATAATTGTGGTTTGGGTTATGATGTGATTTTGGTGTGAAGTGAAGGGAAGGAGGCAACTTTATTTGTTGCTTCGTGTTAACCTCCCTTGTCGAAGGCTTGGAGTGGGTGTAAGAGTGAAACTGAAGACTACAGAGAAGCCACATAGCAATATCCTCTACTGATCTGGTAACAGAGGCCGGCGGTGGGAAATGAGAAGCCATCTATTTGTTCGACAAGACGTAAACTCATTTGTCTGACCTAGCAGGCGGCTAGCTCTGCTAGCGGCTTGGCTGGTCATTAGAGTCAGTCTGCAGAGGCTGGTAGCTAGCATGCCGGGCTCATCCAGTGGGCTGCTCAGAGGCTTTTCGTTCACAATTCAGAAAAAAACGTGTTTTATTTTAAATAGAAATAGAAATAGAAATAGAAATACTTTATTAATCCCAAGCTGGGAAATTGCAAAAGTTTGTTTATTTTGTAAAGATATTCACATCTACCCTGTAGGCTTTCATGCTGAACAACACCTTTAACAGCAATTTCCCTCAGTCTCAATCAGTTATGGCTACTTTTTTCCTATATATACATTTTTGGATTGTTCTCGTATTATTTGTGGGACTATATAATGTTTTACTTGTGTGTCTCATTTAAAGTGTTTGTGCTTCATGTAATGAATCCACACTATTTCCCAAGCCAGCGAAGCCTTAAGAATTGAACTGAGTGTGGCTTGTACATCACAATGCATCTCTGGTCTTTTTGACCATGGGATTGTCAAATTCAAGAGTCAAGAGTTTTGTAGTACTGTAAAAATTAATGCGGATATACCGTACATATGTTAATGTTTACTTTGTTTTGCCAGTTCCAAGATTAACTTCTTCACATTACTTTTTATTACTTGGTAGATGCTTTTGTCTGCAAGCGGCTGAGAACCATCAAGTCAAACCATATTATTATACCACATCAAACCACGCCATCAAAGTCATATTGACAAAACTACATGAAGGGGAAATGCTTAGACTCAGAAATAATGAGTGGACGGTTATACAAGTATTTTCTACATGTTTAGTCATTTCCACACATTTTTCATGTGTTCCAAAAAATCAGTGAACGTTGTAATATTATTATTATCAAATAAGATTTAACAATGATGCGTGCTATCAATTCAATATCAATCCTTCACGTAATCCTCACCACTTGTCTCTTCTTAACAGAAGAGACAAGCTGAGATGATACAGTAACATTGGTCTGCTCTCTTGCTGCATTATCTTTAGGTTCTGGGTTCGAGCCTGACAGTGGCCAGTATTAGTATTATAATTCCCTCGAAAATGTATTTCTCCATATCATTTTTTAATTCTTTTGATCATTATCTAAATATAATGTGAGAAGTCTCTGTATGTCTGTATGTCCTTCAGCTGTTCATGTGATCGACTTCACACTTGCCGGGTGTATTGCTGGGATCACAAGGATGTGCAGTGTCCAGTGGGAAGTTGTGTGGATGAGCGGCTCTCCCAGAAAGCTGCAAGCAGCAATACGGAGGCCAAGCAATCGGCCCGTTCTGAACAGGTCCGTTTTGAACAGGCCCTTTGAAAGGGCACTGCACTAGTAGGGACACTAGTAAGGGAGAGTTATAAAGTCCTCAATTCGATCCCCACTGTCTCCTTATCAGTCAGTTTCTTTAAACCAAAGTAACCACTTATTAATCAATTAGTAAATACAAACAAATGTAGTAGACTTGATAGTCTAGTCAGTGGCTAGTGAGTTTGCCCACTTTAAATATTTTGAACATGAATCTATTAGTACCTAGAAGTACCTTAGTAATAAAACTGACTCATAAGGAGACATTGGAATCGAACATAGTACCTTTCAGCTGGGAGTCAAACCCACTTACCACTACATTATATGGACAATAGCAGATGACATCAGCTCTAACCGTTTATACACTGATAAGTGTAATAAAACGGTTACCCTAATATGAGGCCCAAACTCAAAACCAAAATCTTGCCTTTGTTGGAAACCCTAAGCCAAAAATCTAAAACCCGACGCATCTAAGTATTGTGCAACTGAAATGTGACACAGTTCTTCCGTTTGGCACCATTGCTCAACCTCAAGTTGGTTCTGTCTTGTCGCCTCGAGGAGCCAACGTCGCAGTGAAACCAAACACTGAAAAAATGAACTTCTGGCTTCTGGGTCAAACTCAGGGCAACAGCCAAGCTAACACAGAGCTAACGTAGAGCTAGGTTTTAACACACGAAACGACATATGGCTTATGTTAGCTGAGTGGCTGACCCAACACACACACACACACACACATACACACACACACACACACACACACACACACACACACACACACACACACACACACACACACACACAACCATCTACACACAGACAAACACATTCATATTATCACACACACACACATAGACACACACACACACACACACACACACACACACACACACACACAAGGGCAGGCATAGGAACACGCGCACACAGATATCTAAGTTGCACGATTTACATAAATGTTTTATATTTATTGGGGATAAAGGCAACCCTTCCAAATTGTGCTTTGCTGTAGGGAACTTGACGGAGGAGGACAAAAGGGGATTGTATTGACTTCAGCTTAACCTCGCTCGACCGCCAGAGGATACTGCACCTTACCGGGCTTTTCGGGCTCAAAGTCATCGTCAACCGAAGCCTCTGCAGACAGTTTTCAACTCTCAACTGTTTGAAATACCCTCAAGGCTTTTTGGGATGCGGTGGTGGAATCATATCAGCAGTAGGGTCATTATTGGGTCTGGAGAGAAGGCGACTGCTTGGCCGACTACCAGGTGAATCGATATTATGAGAAGGGTGCCGGGTGATGTCAGGAACCAAATATAAAATGGCGCAAAAGCAGTGCAGCCTAATGTATGTATTTATGCCTTGTAATGTACTTTCTAAATTGCGCAACTAGCTATTGAATGACAAAACAGCTGTGTTTTTCAACGCCCTTGCGGTTAGAAAAAATTTCCACTGTCTTATTATAGTTGATTTAAATAAACAAAATATGGAAACTGCAACTCAACAGCTTGCCACTCAAGTGCAGATCAGTGGAAAGATGACATCAGCTCTAACCGTTTATACACTGATAAGTGCTGACAGGCAGGGTACCATTTCTGGATCAGAAAGACTTCTCCATATCAACCTGGCGATGACTCAAAACGTTTTTATTTATGTAACTAACTATTGTGTGGGTACGTTTTTGCAAGGCAACAGATCTCATTCATCTTCGATAAACTGGTCACATCCTGCTCGGTGTAACCTTAGTTACACCGCCATCTGGCGGAGAGATATCGTATCACCACGTTATTTTCCATCAGTTATTGGAGTCACTATCTAGTTTGTTCTATATATTTTCATTTTACTATCAGCAATAAACATTGGGTCAAATTTTGGTCACCATATTATAGGACCCATTTATCATATTATTTTCTTTATATCACAGGGTTGTCATGGCAGCCATTTCATATAAATCTAGCCAAATTGCTCTGTACAAGTACTCTCACAAACACACACACGCACACACACGACACACACATACACACACACACACACACACACACACACACACACACCCAAACAAAAATATTTCAAACCAAATCAGTCCAATCAAATGGCATCTTGTTTGGCATTAATATTTATTTGTATTTACCCATTGGCAACATATAGTTCAGGACAACTGAATGTGAAGGAGAAACGAGTACAGTATTGCAGAACACTTGACCCGGCGGTTCGCCATATCGAAGACCTAGCGGCGAAGCGGTGCTTCGTCGGTGCGCAGAGCGTGGTACGTCCTGGACCGTGCCTGTGCCTCCAGCCGGGACTTGACCTCCTCTCATTCCCGCTCAACCGCTTCAGAGGGGCTTCCAAAAAAATACGTTTCGTTTTTTTTTTCTCAATTTTTAACGGCAAACAACAAACGTTGTGTTTGGATGCCGTGACACCAGACAACATCAGCGTTCGGCGGAGGGGTGGGGGGGTGGTGGGTGGGGGTGTGTGGGCGGGGGTGAGGGGTGACGTAGTACAGGCCCATAAACAGTCGGGAGAGAAAAGGACGCTGTTAACTGTTAACGAGGAAGAGAAGCGAAAGAGAGTTGCGCGTGGCGGCGGCGGGCGGCGGCGGTGGCGGCGGTACGCACGCAGCAAGGAGAGAGAGAAGAGAACATGCAACAGGGATTATACGACACGCAACAGTAGTAGATTATATAAGATTTCACACGTAGCGCGGCAGCGACAGACGTCAAGCAGAAGGGAGAGAAGAAGAGAGAGACAGAGAGGGAGAGAGAGAGAGAGAGAGAGAGAGACGGGGTTAAAGAGTCGGTTATAGAGCGAGAGGAGGTTAATACAGTACAGCGTAGGCGGGGGTTAGCATGCGTTTCGACGGCGCGCGGACGGTTTACAGCCATAGGAACACACCACGGTATCACAGGATAAAGGCCATAGCGACGTTAGCACTAAGCTACAAAGCGACAAGCTATCGATAGTACGCCCAGGTGAGTACAAGAAGCTACATACACAGTGTTAATATATTGTAGACGTATAGATATATATATATATATAGATAGATAGATAGAGAGAGAGAGATATTTATGTACATAATATAGGAGGTGTCAGAGTACACAAGCTGAGAAGGCAAGGCATCGCATGCACGTGCAAAGGAAGCGACTTTAGCAGCAGCGGTTAGAGAAACGAGAGGATCCGCGGCCACGCGAGGCCCGCTGTTGTCTGGGTCACGACGCCCGGCGCCAATTTTTCACCAAGTGAAATTAAAATAGATACAGCCGGCACACATTACCAAGGCCATTTTGGGGAAAAAAACGGGTTTTGCAGAATAAAGGTCTATTACTGGGATTCATCTTTGCGGTGGTGGTAAAAATAACCGTTGAAACAATATCGCCAAACGACAAAGCTATACGGAACAACGAAAGCGTATCTTTTCTGAAAACCATTCCCCTGAAACGTTGGCGTCTAAAGACCCCCGGGGAGCACATTCAGGGCGCGGATTTGCGCGGACGTGATTTCTTCATTTTTTTTTTTTTTTGTTAAATCCAAACATCAACTTATGAACAACCATTGGTAGGCGTTGTACGTTAGCAGGTTGCTATTTGTTTTACATTTAAAGTGCACAACCTCTTCAGCAGAAAAAACTGACAATACTGGCAAGTAATACCAAGGCAACGACAATTACAAATACACTAAGGTACACGTTGGCACACACACACACACACTTTCCAAATTCATCACATGTGCACAAAAAAATCACACACAGGGCTCCGGAATGGCTTTGCAGATTCACTTGCAATCCAGTCTCCAGTGTCTTTAACAACCTGTGAGTTTTTTTTCCAGGTGAATTCAGTCCATTTCTCTCTTTTTTTTTTTTTTTTACGTTAAAGCCAGTCCCTGAAAGACAATATTATAGCCACCAGTGTCTGGACCCACGGACACACGCGGGGAGGGGGGGAAGAGGCATATTTAGTTTTTTAAAACAGGATGAAAATACAGGTAATCTATATATTATTGAGAAAAATATGAATTACTATACCTCACAAATAGTCTCTGCTTATACTTCTTATATACACCTATGTATACACAAAGATATGTAATTAGGACATCTTAAAATTCTATTTACAATCTATGGTTCCAAGTGATTGTACACTGACTGTCCGATGGGGCAAATTGTGCTTTTCTAACTTGTGTCTAAATGAGGATGCTGCCACACAGCCGTCTCCTGCCTTACAAAGAGACCCGTCCTCTGACAGCTGAAAGGCTTCGACTGTCTGGTCCTTCCCACTGTATGCCTGAATCTGTATTGTACAAGAGTATTGCTATTGTCGGAACGCAGAATGGAAACGGATATTTTTGACGTCATAAGATGTTTCTACAGAGCTTTGGGTTTTAGTGCAAGTGATGTCAGGTATACAGCAGATGCATGGTACCCCCCCCCCCCACCCCTGTTATTGAGACAATGGATCTTCCCATAAGTGCTTAGTTTTACATCCCCTCCCCTCGACCCTGGCAAACAATCTATCTCTCAGCTTTAAGCTTAAGCCAGACCCCCAAGCTCACTGAGAGTCTGTGGAACCTCGAGTTAAAAGTGTTTGAATAATAAGACCTCATCAATCCTGAGGCAGGCATCCGATTGGTTAGAACGCCAGTCTGTGGGAAAGGCGAACTCTGCACGAAAACTGATTGGCTAAAAAGTATGATGACAGCCTATAGAGACTCAACCCCTTTCAATGTTTGGCTTTGTTGCATTTCTCAGACTTCTTGAGTTTGCGTGGTAGTCTGGCCATGGGAATGATAACGCTTTCATCTTGTTCTATGTATTTACCCGATGAGAATACAGTTAGAGTGACTTCAGAGTTGTAGTTACAGACCTAACATGATAACTATTGGACAAGCAAAGCTAAACGCACCACTAGATTTGGACGAGTTTGATATGCGCTTTAGCCGTTAACCTGGAATAAAGATAGGTTAAAGTCAATGTCATACTTCATCATGTACATATTTATAACATCTAGTTAAAAATATCAAGGCTGTATCAAGCCATGACATCTTCTCTCAGAAACAAAGTTGAGAAAGAGAGAGGAATTTGGTCAAACGAATGAACACCGCAATACTCAACCATCCGAACTATGCATGCGATTCTGTCCGTCCACAGCTGATTCACACAAACAGACATGCCTGCTTATAGAGTTTAGACTAAAGACACAGAAAAACACTGATTGGTACCTTGTCTTTGTGTATTTCCCGTTCCCCTCCATCACAATTAGGCACTTTTCTCAACATCTCCCTTCCCGCCCGTTTGTCAGGTCGGACCTCCTCTGAACGTCGACCGTCTCTTTCGTGAGAACCAAACTTTACCTTGAAACCCGAAAGGTTTTTTTAAGAAAATAAAAAGGAGTTTTTTTTTTTTTGACACGGATGTAAAGGCAGTAGACTGAGCTGAGGTACGCTGAAGTGCTTTTCTCTTTTTCAAAAAAAACGGTTAACTAAGAGACAACAGAAAACAACAAATACGTTTTGGCACCGAACGACGGCTGGCAGCCCAGCGGCAGGGATTCCCAAAAAGAAACCGCGTAATCCCTTCCCTCGTCCACCTATTGCACAAGCGTTTCATATCACCAGTAAGTACATAGAAACTCACGCCACTTACACTACGCTACACTAGTAAAGGCAGACAGAAGCATTGTATACAGGGGTTCAGACCAAGGTGGCCTAGGGCAAAAAACTGCAATACGCAATATATGTATGTGTGTGTGTGTGTGTGTGTGTGTCTATATATGTGTATGTGTGTGTGTGTTTTTATCTTAAATATACTTTTTAAATATGGGACTTTGGAGGAAAATAAATAAATAAATAAAATAGATTACCAGTACATTCACAATAAATATTTCATCCGTCTGGAGGTGTGTGTTGGGGGGGGGGGGGGGGGGGGGGTGAGGGGGTGAGGGGGGGAGGGGTGGGGTCGCGTTTTATAGGTTCCTGGGGCCGAGTCGCTTCGATCTCCTCGATGAGGGAAAGTCTAATGTCCTCGAAGGTGGGGCGGGCGGGGGGTTGGAGATGACCATCCTGAAGAAGTTGACCTTGTCGCCCTGGGGGCTGGTAGCTCACCATGGTGGTTCCCATACTCCAATCATCTCCTGGCCTTGATCAACCGGCGCCACCTGGGCAACAGGAGCGCCGTGGGTTAAGAGAGTCATGGGAGTTCATTGGACCGACCCAGTCGCCAGAGGGATGTGCAGCGACTGGCTCGTTAAACGCAGAGCACACACAGTTAAACGTAGTAGAGCGTTTTAACTGGGTGGTGCTTTTGATGCTGTTTTGGTGTTTGGAGGGAATAGAATGGGGGGTAGGCTTATACTGTTTAAGAAATTAACCAAAAAAATGTACTTCAAAAAAATGTACTTCACGTCAAACGTGAGGAACAATGAGCTACATTTTCATTCGGAATCCGCCCCCCTCCCCCAGTTTCTCATATATATATCCATATGGGCTTGTACACAACCTATGGCCATCCTTTCATAATCTGTAATATGCACGCATATATCCCTGTATGCACGCATATATCCTGTATGCACAGGAACACAATATTCCTTTAGTGTGTGTGTGTGTGTGTGTGTGTGTGTGTGTGTGTGTGTGTGTGTGTGTGTCCTCTCGCCAGACCCGCCACCATGGTCGCAAATTACAGGGTGGGTCCTGTTGTTCTCCCATTGACCACTTTTACATGAATGAGGGGCATTCAACTCCACTCAAATTATATTATACTGTATGCTTGGAGGCTGTAGCCCAACCGGGCTAAGTCATGTAATTGGTGGGTTGGTTGTCCTAGGCTCTAGGGGTCTTGCACACTTGGGAATGAGCTAGAGAAATGGGGTCTTTTTTTTTTTTTTTTTTACATTTTAACAAGAGAGCCTAAAATCTTGAGTCTCAGCAACATGGGGGCCGCACGCATGGCTGAAATCACAAACCAGAATTGACCTTTTTGGGAAATTGTTAGCTTTTTTTTCCCCATTGTCATATTACGCATCTAGTCATCAAAGCATCACACACATAAAACAGTTTTCACTTATTTTTCACCATAATACTTATGGTGCCAAATACATTTCAATTTTATGTTTTCACAAAATGCTAATTCAAACTAAACCCAAATACTTTACAGTGCACCTAGCCAAGGAACAGCCACATTATCGTAGCAGTCCAGATGCGCTCTTGACTCAAACTTTGTATTCCAACACAGTCTCACGGCAGTTCGTGAAATAGTCACAAAATGTAATCCATTGATTCGGGTACATGGACACGAATTTCCTTTTTTTTTGTGACACTCGGCACGACTTTCAAACTAATGTATTTCAATGGAAGTATCTTTCGTGCCTGCACCACGTTTTTACAGTAAATAGTACCCATGAGTACAGTACCCATGAGTACAGTACCCAGTACCCATGAGCCTCTATGGTGAAGACGCCAGCTAAAGCTGCCCAAGGACCCACCGCCAGTTCTCTTTTAATGATATCCTAACCCTACGATATCATTGTTAGGGGTTAGGGTTAGGTAAGGGTTAGGGTTTAGGGGTTAGGTTTAGGGTTTGGGTTAGGGTAAGGGTTAGGTTAGGGTTAGTGTCTGACACTAGAATATCTCATACTAGAATGGCTGACACTTGGGTGTCTTATTTTGTGCTGACACCAGCATTTCTAATGACTTGCATGTCATACGTTAGCATATTTGACGTTAGCATATTTGACACCAGCAAATCTGATATGAGTGTGTCTAAAACTAAGTCTGGAGCTGGCATGCCTAATGTTTTGACAGGTCACACTGAAGCGATGCAAATTGAATAAACTCAGCAGTGAAGTCTCTTGGTTTTGCGATTGTGATACTTCCTGGGGCTTTGTGTTGTTTTCTATTGTTTTCCATCCCAGCAAGTGAGAGCTATTTTTTCACCTTCTATTTTTTTCCTTTCTTAGTTTGAAGTCCGATTATGCTAAAATAAATGTTTCATCCCTTTCCGACCGTGAAAGACAGCTCCAATTCGGCAGCCTGACAACTGAGTCTAATGACAAGCGGTTAGTCGTCGCGGTGACTGACAGCGTAGTGATGGGAGGTTATCACCGTGGGTACCGCTGGGGTCCACAGAGTCATTTAGCTCCCACTTCTTACTGTGACGACTGCAGGGATTCTGTCCTGGTGACAGCCAAGGGCAGATTCAATTATATGTTTTCTACCTAGCGGGGCATGGGGAAAGTTAGCTAGCACCTCTCCTCAACACTGAGGAGCAGCATCTGGAGGCAGAGGGATGTATTGTCTCTCATTCATCTCATCCCGAACAATGTTAGCTCGCCTGTGTACTATGAAGAAATGAGCTACACACACCAACAACACAAATGTGTCCTTTGAGACCAATGGAATAATACATTGGAGATCCCTTCTCATATGACATAAATCATATGTAATTTCACAAATTATCTCTTACAGTAAAAATAAATCAAAGTCCTCAATTAACTATGTTTAAACTACGGTGCATTAGATAGATATTACACAAAGATTAGACAAAGTACTTTTTGACTCTGCATATCCAGAGGGCAAGTTAATACCAGATGACAGTTGCTGGCAATATGATTTAGATTTCCAATTTATACCAGCAGCAACTCATATATCTCGAGCTCTAGGAAAATCTGGAAAAAATATGGAACCCATTAAGCCTTTCCTAAAGCAAAGGTTTTCTGAGGGTAGAACACAGGATCATGATTAGTCAACTGGGCAACACACTCATTCATCGACAGTGGAGATACAGGTCATTAAGGAGCAGGTCAGGGTTTGGTTCTTTTGGTTCTTACTCGAGGATACCAACAGGTGGACTGCGGGCGTTGTGAATTGAACTCCCAGCCTTTCAGCTCTGAGTCAAACACCCAAACCAATACACTTGCTCAATGATGGCAGTAGAGGATAGACTGCAGAGATTGGGAATCAAACCCAGCCACAAGACAAACTGCATATAAAACTGTACATAAACGCGCAGGACCTATAGCACATCAAACTGCATATAAACTCATAGAGGGCCGTTATCAGTTGATAAACTCACAGTACACTTTTAGTACAACGTTACGGTGTGAGGTGCATTTATCGCTCATTGTAGTGCTCATACAAAACAATGGTACTAAAAAAGTAGGACAAAGTTGTGTTGGTCATAACCATGGGGACAACGAACTAAGCCCAAAACACTTTTTTTTATCTTGTCGTTAAAAGTTAATTTATAAAGTTCCTTAATAGTGTATTTAGTCTTCTAATACAGTTTAGTATTTAGTGCTTAATGTTCCTGATATTGAATTGTACTTTGTACAATTCAATATCAGCAAAAAGCAAGGAACTGAACTGAGCTGAACTTTGGCTGACAAATTGAGGTCTGAACCGAACGGTGGATTTGGAGAACCATTTCACCTCCAATGTAAAGTCATAGAGGGACCTTCACCAGGTCACACTGTATGTACACTCATATAGGCAGCCGGGCAAGACTCTGAAATGACCCTCTCTCTCATTATGTTACAATTGCAGCTCTCTCTGAAGCGCGATGCAGGTGACCGGCAGTACTTGACAAGGCAGTAATTTCTGTGAAATAATAGAACCAGCAGCTGCAGAATCCCCCCCATCCCTTCCCCCTCGCATGCCCTCCTTTGACACAAGCTTTGTTTTTTTTTTTTCTTCCATTAATTCTTTGTACATTTTCTCTTTGTGCGGAAGCCATTTTAGTGGGAAAAATTGGGGCTGTCCGTTTTTTCCCCCCCAAATTGGTCCCCCAATCTGTGGCATCGTAACGACTATGGATGACATCACCCTCTTGGCGCGCTGGCCCGACGGTCGCCGCGGCGACGCGCGTTGACGGTTCCGCTCGACCTGCAGCGCTGGAACGCAGAACAAGGGCTTTCCGCGGTGGAGCCAGACACAGAGGCCTGATCTCTGTCCATGATTAATAACTAGTAGGGTTTGGACGGCGGGCCAAGAGACACGCCACCAGTGAGAGGAGATCTTTCTTTATAGCTGTTTTTGTGCTTTGGCAATGTAAATGTAATTTCCATGCCAATAAAGCTATTTGGAAAGAGAGAGAGACATAGGCTAAGGGAGAGAGCTAGAGAGTGCGAGAGAGAGGGTCTTTTGTATGTCTGGCACGCTCACCATCTGTTTGTCCTAATAGTCAATTATTACTCCCCTGCTGCTGCTGTGCTCTGATTGGCTGTCAGCATGTCACCCTCCCACCCCGTAGATCCACAAGGTAGCCCTCCATCTTCCCACTCTACCCCCTCATCCCCCTCCCCCCACAACACACACACTTCATGGGCCTTATTCCCCTGTAGCGGCCATCTTGGTTTAGAACTGAATTCAGTTACATGTAAAGGTACCAACCAGCTAGATGAATAAGGCCAATACAAACCCAGCCCATGATCTATGGATTAGGCTACAATATGCTCATTGCTTATTGTTCTGATGTTCAATAATTGGAAGGAAATTAGTTTGACTTAAAATAGAGAATATTTTAAACAGCACATTTTATACTTCAGATGAAACAGATAATGATGTTTAGGGCTGTTGGAAAGTGAATAGCCATTTTGAGCCCTGGCTACATCGATATGTGATTGGTTGGAATCATACTGATGCGGCAGTCGCCATGGTGGCGGCCAATCAGGGCTCACCTTGTGGAGCCTCTTCTTCTTCTCCTCCTTGTCTTCCAGGTAGCGCATGCCCGGGGGGAGGTACCAGAAACAGACGTTGGTGTGCTGGGGCTGGGAACACACAAACGCACCATCAACATCTAGACTAACTAATGTTTTACATTAAAGGGCCTCTATTTCACCACCAGGTGTGATGCTGATTTGCCATTCGAGGTCGTGACAGCGTTCAGTGGGAGTATCCATCCAGAGGTATGACGGATAGACTAGCTAGTTTATTAGGATAGATGATGGTTAGATTAGATCAGTTGATGCAGTTCACCTTGTAGGTTCACTTTGTGATGTCAAAGATTTTGAAATGGCCTGAATTTGCATCACACCTGATGGTAAAATAGGGGCCGTTTAAAACAGAGCACACCATTTACAATCATGAGCCAGAGAAGAAAAAAAAAACTAAATCCATCCATTTGCTGCAGGTGGCTGGCCAAGCATGCTAGCTCCATTTGTCCACACAGCTGGCCTGGATGGGGTCGCCAGCACACGGCCCCGCCCCCTCAGATAGCTCTCTGGGAACCAGAGCCCGTCCATACACCTGGGCCGGAGCCCCACGGTCCTGCCTCTTCCTCCCCAACCATGTCCCCCCCTGTGGAGAGCCAGCATCCTCCAGCTATTGCTGAGGACACAGCACTTTCAAAATGAGCCATGGGTGTCCAAGTGTTTTACAATGATGTTGTTTTTTTGCCCCCCCCTCCCGACAGAAGCCTTATGCGTGTGTCCGTCTCTGTGTGTTTTGCGTATTTTTGTTGGGGCAGGGGACATACTCCAGAAATGGCTGCATTCATATGCATATGAGCAATTATGGGATATTATGCCCCCCATTAACTATAATGGCAGCCCATTAGGCCGGCAGCCAGAGGTAAAGAGGCCATTCAGCCAACACAAAAGCCCGGCTCTATGCTTGTCAATCAAGTCAACCTCAAAATGATGCTAAAAACACTTGCTGGTAAGATGCTAATTTGATAACATGGTCTGACTGGGTGTAACCATAACCCGACGGCCCTGGTGTGATTGGTTACGTTGTGTCCTCTTTTGGACTATGAATCCGTACAAACCTTCCCGTCGAAGACCATCTCGTACCCCTCTCGGTCCTTGATCTTGTTGTACAGGTACTCCGACAGCTCCAGACACTTGTCTATCTGGGACTCGAACCCGATAGTGCCCTGGAGAAACAGAGGGTGCGTGTTTAGTGCAGGTTCACTGCAGACACCGGGCTTTGAACCAATAACCTTTCTGCTGGGAGTCACACATCCTAACCACTAGATTATCCTGCCCTGAAAAATGTACAATTAAAGTGTAATCTGTAAGTCTCTGTCCATCCATCCGTCCATCAATCCATCCGTAGTCTTTGGCTTTGACGCTGTGCTTGGTTGTATTGTGATGTTTCCGGTAATGTGACGCTGCAATGTAGCATGTCTGCAGTGTAATGCGTCTGCAGTGTAACTCGTCTGCAGTGTAACGCGTCTGCAGTGTAGCCCGTCTGCAGTGTAGCCCGTCTGCAGTGTAACGCGTCTGCAATGTAACGCGGCTGCTGTGTAGCATGGCTGCAGTGTAACGCATCTGCAGTGTAGCCTGTCTGCAATGTAACGCGTCTGCAGTGTAGCCCGTCTGCAGTGTAACGCGTCTGCAGTGTAACGCGGCTGCAGTGTAGACCGTCTGCAGTGTAGCCCGTCTGCGGTGTAACCCGTCTGCGGTGTAGCGTGGCTGCGGTGTAGCATGGCCGCGGTGCTCTGGCCCATACCTTGGCCCTCCACATGAGCCACAGTTTGAAGATGTCCACATGTCGGCCACACTGCAGGGCCTTGTCCCCGGTGTCGTAGGACAGGTCATAGTGCTTGTCCTGCTGGAACAGGTAGCAGGCGTGCATCTGGTTGCAGTTCTGCATCAGACCCTGCAGGGAGAGGATCACAACGGTCCAATCACTGACTTAAATCTCCTGGATCTCGTGTCGTTGGCCAAAGTTTAAAGCAAAAGTTGGGATAACAAAGTTAAAGACGAAGTGTGTGTGTGTGTGTGTGTGTGTGTGTGTGTGTGTGTGTGCGTGTGTGCGTGTGTGCGCGTGTGCGCGTGTGCGCGTGTGCGTGTCTGTGTGTGTGCGTGTGTGCGTATGTGTGTGCGTGTGTGCGTGTGTGCCTGTGTGTGCGTGTGTGCGTGCGTGTGTGCGTGTGTGCGTGTGTGTGTCTGTGTGTGTGCGTGTGTGTGTCTGTGTGTGTGTGTGTCTGTGTGTGTGCGTGTGTGTGTGTGTGTGTGTCTGTGTGTGTGCGTGTGTGTGTGTGTACAGCCTACCTCTTCTCTGACCAGGAGAGCAGAACACTGCAGGGGGACTGACATCATCTTGTGGGGGTTCCAGGTCACTGAGTTGGCCCTGTGTAGACAGACCATAATAACCATCACTACAAAGTTAAAGAAAAAACTCAAAAAACAACAAAGTCTAAAAAAATAAAAAAATCATACAACAAAGTTTCAAATCAATAAAATAATAAAAACAACAACAGGAAGGTGGAAAGCAGCAGGGATGGAAACAGCCCAGTTTGAACAACAACAACAACAACAACAACAACAACAACGTTCAGAACAACAAGGCTGAAAGCGGCAGCCACGTCGCAGCACTCGCCTGTCGACTCCGTCCAGCTTCCACCGGTGTCGTCGTGACATCAGCAGGCTGCCTCCCCAGGCGCCCTATCAGGAGGGAGGAACCGGGGTCACATGGTTAGTGAAGCTAGTGGGCGGCGGCGGGGTGCTCCCAAACCAACACCTTCGCCTCAACTCGACGTGGGAAAGCGTTTGAAGGCAATCTCTGACCCGAATGAGGATCTCTTCACCGCCACGCCACGATAACTCCAACCCAGATAAAGGAAATAACAACCGACAAATGTAGAAATGGAAGAAAAAAAACAACCAACAAAGCTTGAAATATTTCACAGCCGTCTCGCTCCGTGACGTTAATTCGATGCGTTTAACGAGCCGCCGCCCTGCGGCGCCCATCAGCGAACCGCCGCCGCTAAACACGGGGACCGAACCGAGCCTTTGTCTCGCCGTCTTATTACACGTCTTCATTACCGACCGGCTGAGGAATGAGTGCAGGGTCTGCTGATAGAGCTGTCACCCTGCCAGGCCTACACCGCCTTCATTAACAGATAGACCTCTCCCACAGAGAGAGAGAGAGAGAGACAGAGAGAGAGAGAGAGAGAGAGAGGGCAGCCATGACGGATCTGTCTGGTGGCGAAGGCATGATTTACGACCCCGGCCTCAGTTGCACTAATCTCCAGCATTAGATAGGAAACCGCTGGCTCCGGTCGGAGCACAGTAAACAGCAGACAGATATATTAGGTTTGTGGCGCTGGCTGGTGAGCACGTCTGTCTCAATGGCTCCATGAACCAGCTCATAGCCAACAGGATTATTTGAACACTCTTTATGATTATGGTGTTAATATTTTATGTGCTCTTTAAAGCAGCAGCAGTCCTATGTACCTTAAACGGGACACTTAGACGTTAAGTACCCTTAAAAAAGCGAAGACCCCACACAGTCCACACTCCCTACACTCTCAGCATCCTAACACGCTAGGTCACCTTGTGCTCTTCCAAACATGATGGGTGTTTGGGAGATAAGTGTCCTGACATGTACCCTAGTGTGCTGAGTACCCTAGTGTGCTGAGTACCGTAGCATGCGCCCACACACTGAGCACCTGCATGCACCCCAAACACATTAAATGCCCCGACACCCAAATGACCCTGCAACACTCTGAAGTGAACTGACACGCTTTGTACTCTTGCATGGTAAGTACCCTAGCTTTGATACCTTCAGGCGGATAGCCAATAACATGCTGAGAAAGCCAACACGCCAAGAGCTAAATCGTTAAGTGCCCTAACATGCACCCCAACACATTAAGTACGCTAGCGTTTGCCCCAACATGCTGAGTACCCTACATCTTAACACGCTACATGCCTGTATCACGACCTTCACATACAGATGTGTGACTCACTTCCATGTGCTTCCAGACGTACCTTTGCACTACTACCAGACTCACATCCACGTGCATCCAGATGTTGTATTAAACTACTATCAGACTCATGTCCTTGTGCATCCAGATGTTCTATTAAACTACTATCAGACACATATACGTGCATCCAGATGTTGTATTAAACTACTATCAGACTCACATCCACGTGCATCCAGATGTTGTATTAAACTACTATCAGACTCATGTCCATGTGCATCCAGATGTTCTATTAAACTACTATCAGACACATCCACGTGCATCCAGATGTTGTATTAAACTACTATCAGACTCACATCCACGTGCATTCAGAAGTTGTATTAAACTCACATCCACGTGCATCCAGATGTATTTTTACACTGCTTCAAGGCTCACACCCGCCTGCATCCAGATGTTGTATTTTTACACTGCTACCAGACTCACGCCCTCGTGCAGCAGTGAATTTTTACACGGCTATCAGACTCACGTCCACGTGAAACCAGACGTTGTACTTCTTGCAGATGTCCGAGACGGCGATGAGAGGGTCGAAGGCTCCATACACCGTGGTGCCAGCGGTCGCACTCACAAAGAACGGCACGAAGCCCTGCACACACACACACACACACACACACACACACACACACACACACACACACACACACACACACATATAAACATACTTTATATATATATACTGTATATATGTAGTACTGTTCCATTGCTGGTAGTTATGATTTGAACAAGGACTCAGTGGATCTGATGGAGCTCAACAATTCACATGAGCCCCCATGGCACGTTGCCATGGTTTCGGTCCGTTAAACAACCCAGTGTTAAAGAAGCGCACGGACGCCATCTTGGTTCTAAACCACAGCTGAGTGGTGGAAGTGAGTGGTGGAGGTGACCTCACCTTCTGTTTCGCCTCCAGGATTTTCCGCTCCAGGTCTGCTGGGATCATCTTACCACTGCAACAAGACAACAACCAAAATCAATGAGTAGCAGCAGTTTAGAGTGTTTAGTTGACCTTTTTTCCAATATTCAGCGTTTCTTTTCAAAAGGGAATTGGGACTCCGAGAGGGGCCATCCATTTAGATGCATGTCATTGTATCGGCAGCAGGAACAGGTCTGGGGTTATCTCGCTCAAGGATGCCTGCAGGTCAGGCCGTGGACATGGGGGATTGAACCGAGTACTGAATGTGTGTGTGTTTATGGTGGTAGGTGGATGTGTGTCACACTGGGCTGCACTGTGCTGGTTGAGGAGGACTCACGTCTGGTCAGCCTTGATGCAGATGACACTCTCTGTTCCAATGCCCAGGGCTGCTGCACCTTTCTTAATGGAGAAATGACTCTGAGAGAGAGACATACAGAACAATGGGGCGGGAGAGAGAGAGAGAGAGAGAGAGAGAGAGAGAGAGAGAGAGAGAGAGAGAGAGAGAGAGAGAGAGAAAGAGAGAGAGAGAGAGAGAGAGAGAGAGAGAGAGAGAGAGAGAGAGAGAGAGAGGGAGAGAGAAACACAATGAGAGACGTTAAGTGCGTGAGGGAGAGAGAGAAACGTTGAGGGGAAAAGGCCAGTCCAATTGAGGACATGTCTTCAGTTCAGTGGACAGAAAGTACTTTCAAGAACATGCATATCTAACAGATCACACATTGAGGTACACCAAAATATGGTCATTTGAATGCTAAAGGTAAATGCGCCTACATGTTCGGACGTGAAGGCCGCCAGTCGAGGGACGGATGACATTCCTTTCTCCTTCACTTCGGGGAACATCTTGAACCGCGCCAGCAGCATGGCGTACATGTTGGAAATGGCACCACCTGGTGGACAAATTGGGTATCGCTCAGCACATTTCATCGTCGTCGTCGTCGCCATTCATCCGTCAGAGAGGACCGCCAAATCACTTCACGGTAACAGCGATGCATCGATCCGAGACACGTGGGGTCTCGGTGACAGGACGATTCTTTTTTTTTTTTTCTTTGAAAATATAGATGTGTCGAGACTTAGCGAAAAAATAAAACTCCACTAAATTCAGATAGTCATTAGATGTAGACCTCAGGCGATGGCACAATGAATAACTGAACAGTTTGTCACGAAGGCAATTTAACTGTGAGACATTTCTATCATTGCAAGATTCCGTGAAGATAGATAAAAAAAGAGATGTGGTAATTAACTCTAAAGAACAGGTCTTCCGTTTGGGTCATAAAAATGCTAATTGACTCATGAAAGAGCACAAGCCGTATTGTTTTCACCCTCATGACGTAAGAGAGAGAGCGAAAGTAGAGGTGTCTGTCTGTCCGTCCGTCCGTGCGTGCTTGGTGCGCGGGCGCGTGTGTGTGCGTGCGTGTGTGCCTGCGTGCGTGTCTACGCACCGGGGGAGAAGATGCCGTCCCCGCGCCCCTCCTGCCAGCCAATGATCTCCCTCATCTTCTTCAGCGTGACGTACTCGAGCAGCACGAACACGGGCGCCACCTCATAGGTGAACCTGCGGCGTGACGTCAAGGACGGGGGTTATATGAACAACTGAGCAGCAGCCGCCCGCCAAGGACGAGACCGGCCTGCATTAGACAGGCCTACATTTGTCTGTCAGAAATGTGGTAGTTGTTAAAACATCATTGTCAATCATTAATTGCATAAAGGTTATTGGGATTGGTATTTTTTTCAGCAGGTTTACGATACAAATAGGCAAACAAAAACTGTTGAGACACAATGAAGGCCAGCGGTAATTCTAATGATTATTCTAACACATTAGGCCTACAGAAAAACACACATTATAAAGTAGTTTTTTAACGTTTTTTTGATGCCGAGGCCTTCGTGTGTAAAATCTGCACAAATAGGCCTACAATTAAAATGCTTAATTTTTTACGAATAAATAATAATTGTATAGACCTGCACTTTAAACATTGAAAGAAAGATATAAGGCCAACTACAGATTTTATCATATTGCATTAGGCCTATATATTTTATGACATATTTGATATTTCGCTCAGATTTATTAGGCCTACATTTTTTTGCGTCAACTCCCTGTTACGTATGCGTCACTTACAAATACTGGCATGTACTCTGTATATTATTTTCAGTTAGGCTATATAAATGCAAAACACATGCAGCGTCATAAAAAAGCCATCTTTAAAAAAAAAGACGTGTTTTCAGCTGCCGGGGCCGTAAAAGCAAAACGTTTATCGCGTTAAACACAACCCTAGAATTAGATTCAGATTAGTCACAACTCCGAATTCAATTTAAGAGCTAATTTTCTCTTCTTTGATCACCATGGGGATTTGAATGTAGCCTTAGGGGAAGGGGTGGGGGTGGGGGTGGGCGCTTGGAGGGGGGGAAAGGGGCGTCTATTCATTTCATTTATGTCTCGCGTCTTTAATTCTCTCCCTGACGGAAAAGCATCGTTATCTGTCCCCAACAGACACACACAGATAATAATAATGAATAACACACTCGGGTGGACAGGAAATGGAGTTCATTGTCACCGTCATCATCATCATCATCATCATCATCATCATCATCATCATCAACCGTATCCTCATCCTCATCGACGTTTACGTTTTAAATGGTGACGAAGCGGGGCCGGCGTCACGGGCCTATACTTACATGTTGGTGTTGGCGGTGGAGGTGAGCCAGTCGGCGGCCAGGCCCACCATGTCCAGCCCGGTGGACAGCTGGTTGAAGTACCGCGGGTGGGCTGAGAGGAAGGACACAAACCGCCGCGTTTCACCACCGCTATTATTTTATTTTATTTCGTTTCAGAAAAAAAAAACGACTCGCAAACGAGGTCGCCCAGGTCTAATGCGCGTCGACGTGCCGAGATGAAAACGTGAGACAAACGCTGCTATAAAAGGTCTACATCTCACAGAGGCAAACGTTTAGTCAATTCTTTACACGTAAGATTTTTTTTTCTCAAGGGCCCATATTCCATATTGTTCATTTGGCTCTGTAGCCTATTCTTCTATCAGTAGTAGGCTATTATTATTATTATTATTATTATTATTATTATTATTATTATTATTATTATTTTTTTTTTTTTACAGTGGATTTTTTATTTTTAACGGTACAAAAGAATAATAGGGCTGTACCACTTTTCTGTCATTTTCTGTCATTATTTGCCATAGTCTGTCGTCATCCTGGCCCCTGCTATAGCCATCGCAGAGTCATAGCCATCACAATAAGATGTAAGCCTATAGGCTTTTCCAACGGTCAATAAAGATAACGATAGGTCTGCCATTAAAGGAAAACAAATACCGGCTGTCTAAACGTCCCCCTCTCCGCCTCGTTTATGCCCGTATTTCTATTCCACAATCTCACTGAACCGAATATCACGTTCTGCAAAACGTAATAAAAAATATCCAAATCAGTTTCCATGATCAAAAAAGCGGGGTTTGAGCGCTGGGGCCAAAACCTTTCAGTGTAAGCCAACATATAAGAACAATAAAAGCCAATCGATCGCAGAACATAATGTCACCATTAAATATAACTCGGAACAATAGGCACAATGAAAAACACCTCGATGAAAAAAAACAACAACGACCATTTATCGACC
>JAXIVH010000009.1:8828773-8852095 GCA_036785325.1 Urophycis tenuis
CTTTCTCTCTCTCTCCGCGCTAACTCCCCCCCCCCCAAAAAAAAAAAAAAATTGCTCCCTGTGTGCGTGAAGGCGTGTATTTGTCGCCCTGCACGCACCACTGCGCGTCCACTTCATCCTGAGTGAGAGCGAAGGAGGGGACACCTTTGGCACCAACACCCAAACAAAAAGCGGAAGGTTTATATGGCTTCTATTCTATTGTCGTTTCACAATATAGGTGCGCTCAAGTGAGCGAGACATAAAAGATGCGGTCCAAGAAAAAAAATAATGATGTGTGGTTTCTCAGGTAGGCCATGTGTTTCTACTATCATCTTCATCTATGGGCCTAGTACGTATGTCGTCCTTTCCACACCAAACGTCATCGATTGTGGAAGGCAGAGTTCGCAGGCCTCAGTGCGCACCAGAGATTGCTTGTAGCGGTGCGCATTCGGCTGGATGGCTGCGTTCTTCGGTCAGCGTGTCCTCCCGAGCATTTAACCATCCTCCGGGTTTCTTTTTTCTCTCTAAATGCCAGATAAAGGTTAATCGTGAGATGATGGTGATGACACCGAAAGCTAAAGCTATAATCCAATACGGAGCCAATATAAAGGCGCGTTAAACTATCCGCGCATTTTTGTTTTGCTTACTTCCTTTAATGACGTGCGCACATGTGCGTCATTGCGGTGATTAACATGCGCAAAATTCACGTTGAACCTTAAAAAACACCAGCGTAATTTGTTCTTTTGTCGACGAGCAACACAGGGCATGGACGAGCGGTCATAATAAGCTATAAATGCAGTGCATGCCCAAGCCCTTCAACAAAAATAATTGAAAATATTAATCTGGCAGTGTGTTTGATTATACAATACCTTAGTTCTACTGTTTTGGTCTTAAATCAGTGCCTAATCTGTCCCGTTTTGCTTGCGAAAAGCTGGAAAGCTGACAGCTTGTTTCGAGCATGCGCACTGTGACACCGAGTAGTACAGTTACTGCTGGAGGCTGTGTTTTCTGTAGATGATGAGCATTTTGAATGGCAAAAAAGCTGTCAGTGAAGCAGCTTATCTGCCAACGCGCATGTGCAAAACTGACTTGTTTGAATTGTTCAGCGGGAAACTGTCAGTGGTTCATTTCATCGTGTAGGGTCAAAAGGACAAAATGAGTGAAAATATTAAATCTATTCACTCTTTGCGTTCAGTGCCGTTTTCTCTGACAACTTTTGAGGAAAAGAAAACTATCATTTCAAGTGGACGGCCTACTCCTGAAGTAAATATAACAAAAACTGCAAAGATTTCCGTCCGTCACTTTCAAGCCAGCACATATGAGACACATAAATGGCTAGCTGGCTGTCCACAGGTTAGCAAACTGTTCTGTTGGCCATGTCTCCCTTTTTTCCACAGAACACACAGTCTGGACAACGATATATTATGGCGATTTAAACAACCTTCACACTGCTATGGGCAAGCATGAGCGTGCATCTTCGCACATCCTTTGTATCGTAAAACTGCAGCCATTTGGAAACACACGGATCGATCATCAGCTGAATGAGGGACTGCGACTGGCCACCGAGCGGGGACGTGTTGAAGAGGCTTGTGGACATCGTCGTCTACCTTGGAGCACAGGAGCAGGCGTTTCGAGGGCACACAGAAGGGGAAGGATCAGACAACCGCGGTAACTACATTGAACTTGTCAATCTACTCCGGAAACATGATGAGAGGCTTGCCCATCGTTTGGAGACATGTACCGTGTTCTCGGGCATGTCAAGCCACATTTGGAATGATTTGATTGAAGCTGTGGCTAGTGTGGTGTTAAATGAGATAAAATGAAATCAAAGATGCAAGCTTTGTAGATAATCTACTTGATGAGACAACTGATGTGTCCAACTTCGCCCAGCTTTCTACTGTCTGGAGATATGTCACTAAAGAGGGAGACGTGGAAGAGAGGTTTGTGGGGTTTTCTGATGTCAGCGCTGACAGAACAGCCACGGCCCTCGCAGAGCATGTATTTGCCGCTGTTGATGAAATGCAATGCGGTGTCAAACTTGTCGGTCAAACATATGACGGAGCCGCAGTGATGTCTGGCCACCTACATGGCCTGCAGGCCAAGGTTAGGGACCGTTACCCATCCTGCTGTTTCCTGCATTGCATTGCCCACACTCTTAACTTGGTGCTGTCACAAGCGTGCAACACTATCAAAGACTGCAAGGTTTTCGTTTCTACTTTAAATGGCCTGGCGTCATTTTTTGTTACCTCTACAAAGTGCACCAAGGCTCTTGATGACATTGTGCAGAGACGATTCCCCCGAGCTGCCCCAACTAGGTGGAACTACACGTCTAGGTTAGTAAACACAGCAAAAGAAAACCACAAAGCAGGGGGCCTTCTGCAATATTTAAACAACCCCAAAGTGGTATTTCTCCTGCAGCTTTTTTCGGATGTTTTTTTCACACACGGATGTACTTTTCAACATCCTGCAAACCAAAGGCTTTGACATTGGCTATTGTGTGAGTCAAATGAAGAGAACGGCAGAACAGTTGCAAAGACAGAGAGGGGATTTTGAACATGTTTTTGCTCTGGTCCCAGAACCTAAGAACCCAGCAAAGAGGTGCAGAGGGGCAGGCGACAGAAAGACAGAATATAAAGAACTTTATTTCAAAGTGCTGGACACAATTGATTCCCAAATGCAACAGCGTCTTTCATCTTTGGAGAAGATGACATTTCTGGGTCTCCTGGACTTCCCCAGATTCCATCAGTATAAGCAAGCATTTCCAGAGAGCTCATTTGACACTCTCAAATACACTTATGGACAGTTTTTTTGATGATGTGCTTTTGCGCAGTGAGCTGAAAGTGTTGTATGTGTCTCCTGATCTGAATAAACAAAAAATCGTCTCGGAATTAACCAGTTTCATGCCCTCAAATGGCCTGTGCGATGCCATGCCCCAACTCTACAAACTGTGTGAATTGTTCCTCACTCTGCCATCCACCACTGCCTCGGTAGAAAGAACATTCTCTGGACTAAAACGGATCAAGACCTATCAGGGCAACGCCATGGGCCAGCAGAGATTGTCTGGCCTTGCCATGATGTCTATAGAACGGAGGATGCTTCAGAAAAATCAAGTCGGATGAAAGCTTCTATGACAAAGTCATTGCAGAGTTTACCAAGAAGGCCCGTAGGATGGAATTAATCTATAAATAAGGTAGGGCATTTATTGAGTGCGTTTGTACTGCAACTGGCATAGTCAAAATTCATTCATTAGCCTATATGATTTTGCTAGTTCATTGTTTTTTTTTATTGGAAAATGTGTCACCGTCTTCATTAATGAGGCCCATATAATTTGCAGTGCTGTCCGTGGTACTGAAACCCTCACTCGCTGCCGCTGCGCTGAGACGCTTCCCTCTCTTTTCTTCGCTCCTCGTGAACGCGTCTGAACCTGGCTTGAGGCCACTTCACGGCCGACAGCCAGTTCCGAATACTGTAAATTCCAACATGTTGTCGGTAACTTTGTAGGCATGTGATTGTGTCGTTTGACTGACCACACTGGTTACGTTGTGTGGGCACATCAAGCGTCATGTCAGTGCTGAATATTTCTGCTTTCATTTAGCCTACATACACTGTAAATTCCGACAAATTGTTGTTGGTAACATGGGGCAAGTGTGAGTGTGAGAGTGTCAAATCGAGTTGATATAGTAGTTAAAAACCATATTATATTTCTTATTAATAAATAAATACCCCCCTTACGGGCGCGCATGGTATTGACACTTCAGCATGACCACAGTAAAAGGTCACCACTCGTCACTGTGTTAGGGACATCCTAGCTACACACTAATGCATCATGAGACAAGCAATAACTCGCGGTTCATTTATAATACGGACCTGAACGTTGAGGCAAAAAAAACATGACCTAGAGATCCCATCAGGATGATGGAATAAAAACACAAAGCGCACATCAATCAGACACGAAGACGCAAGAGGGACGTTTGTGTGTGTACGTCACAGCGTCCTGAGTAGAAACACCACACTCAATGAAGCAAAGTACAAGCACAGGGTCTCGTCAGAATGATATATTTCAATTGACCAAAAACATTTGTTGAAATCGCAGTTACACAAACACTGTACATTTCTACAAGAAACATTTACACATGAACAGAATACAGATGTTTATCCCAAAGCCGAAAGAAAATAAAATTCAAATTCGAAGTACTGACAGTGACACAGATGACACTCTACGTGTCCTGGTTTTCTCACACACGTTCTACACAAATGACATAACATGTCATGTAATGACATGTCATTACACATTCTCACTTAAAACCGGTCTAAATAAGTTACACGTTCAAAATAAAGCTGTCAACATCCCAGATCTTTGAACTTTCTATGTGGTACAATGACATCCATCGATGTTCATCTATTTATCACCTTGTATCTAATTACAAAGAAATAACACCACCAAAAAGTGTAAAGGAATCACAGCCGTTATTTACAAATCACGTCGGCCCGAATCCTTGGAAAAAATATACCCCATACTGTCCCGTTCTACAAGTAAACTGTGCCGTGCATCTAAAGTACCAAAACAATAAAGCAACAAAAACAAAACGACGTGACTGTGAGGCTGGGTGGGGAACGGCTGGAAAAAATGTGCGCAAAACAGACAGGAAGTTCGCTTAGCCGCAGCGGCTCATTTCCTGGAAAACCAGGAAATGAAAGCAGGAAAGGTCTTGTGATGGCATCACGAGGTCCGAGGTGGGGGCGACCACAGCAACATTCAGATTTAACACCGGTGTAGCGTTTTGGTTTCCCAGTTTGATTTCAGAGCGAGGTCCTCAGAACAGATCCGACCTTCACGCCCGGAGGGGGGGGGGGGGGGGGGGTCCAGGACACCTACATACAGTCAGAGTGACGCGGAGGAGACGCTTCATGGTCATCCACTCGCTCCAGGACCACCGGGCACAGCGACCCTGCCTGGTCGTAGGGCTCTCTGCGTGACGCGTGACGCAGCCGTCTCCCCCCCCCCCCCCCCACCCACCCAGGCTCAGTGTTTGAGGAGCCGGCGTCTCTGCGAGGTCTTCCTCAGCAGGTGTCTGAAGTCGTAGGGGTTGTCCTCGCCGCCACTCTCCATGGAGGACATCCTGCTCATGGAGGCCCTGGCGAGGGAGAAACACCGGATGGTTATGGGGGGGGGGGGGGGGGGGGGGGGGAAGTGGTTACCGGATTTACCGTTGAAGGGATGAACGTTTCTCTGTTTGGGACCACTGTGGTGGAGGAGGAGGAGGGGGTGTTTAGGTTCTGAAATCAGAACGTGACCCCCCCTCACCCCACACCCCAGCTGTGGGGCAGGCATGAGGCCGGGGGTTCACGTGCCTGCAGGCGACATACGCACCTCTCCCGGCTGGCCTCCGTGGGGGGTTCCGGCTCCGACACGGCCCGCTCCCGGGACTTCCTGCGGTCCGTCCCGGCGCCCTCCTCCGTGGAGAGCCTCCTCTCCAGCGCCGTCCTCCGCTCCATGGACCTCCGGCGCTCCATGGAGCGTCTCCGCTCCACGTCGCCGCTGCCACTCGCCTCCTGGGCCGCGCCGCTGGAGCTGCAGGGGGAAGACATGCTGGTGGTCAGGCCCTGGTAGTGCTGGTCAGCCTCATCCAGGAGCTTCCCTGGACTAAAAGAGCCGATTAGAGACACACACAAACACACACACACACACACACACACACACACACACACACACACACACACACATGCAGCCTCCTTGGACAGGAAATGGGTGATGTCATGCTTGTTGAAGGTCCTTTTCTTTAATCGCCACTCTTTGTCTTATTTTGCCCACTTCTTATTTATTTACTTCATCCTGAGTGCTGATTAGACTTTGTACTTTCACTGCACTGTTGCTTTTAACTGATTGTGCCATGTTTTGTTAAAAAAAAAAAGCGCTCTACAATTAAAATGTATGAATTGAATTTGAAATATTGTTATTATTATCATTATTGCACATTGTTGTCTTTGTGTTGGTGAAGGCAAGAGAATAGTCAGGCAGGCCCAATGGGCGCACATGAATCACCATGTCATGTGATTTAATTAGAGCAATGGAATCAATGCCCCACTGGGAGGTCTTTTATTTTGGGAGGTCCAGCCCGCGTGGCAAACTCCACTGCTTACAGATCAATGACTGCAAGCTGGTGCAGCACCAGGGACGCGGACCAAACAAGCAGCCGAACCAGCAGACACACAGGGAGAAACACAGGGGGACAAGACAGACAGACTCAGACAGACAGACATGTTGACTCTGGTAAGACAGGCACATGGACTCGGACAGAATCGGACAGACAGACCGACCTCAGACAGACAGGTTGGGAGCACCAGGAGGATGCCCTTCCTCTTACTCAGCACAGACCTTCCAGACTAAAGTGTGGCCCCCTGCTATCATGACATGTGATCAGCCCGGTACCGGTGCTGGACAGGGGGACAGGGGAGAGGGGTAACGGGCCGGCGCCCCCCAGGTGGGTTAACCCGGACCCACGTGGCGTTTGTGTGCTGGAACCAGGGGTGATTCTGGGTTCTGACTTTTGGGGGGTGCTCAGCCTCCAAGAAGCCACAGGGGGCTGGGGGGTTGAATATCGTAGATGTGATTTCCTGCATTCTGCTGCATGTAAGGATGACCTGGTGGAGATCCTAAATGTATTCTGGTGGGGGGTAAATCTATCTATTCATCTATCAATCCAACACATTGTGTATTTTTTAACAGTAGGATATTAGATTTGAGGATGAAACAATAGAGTGGGCTAAGGCAAGTTTTGGGTGGGCTTGGGCCCACCCAAAAAAGGTCTAGCTTCGCCACTGATTTTAATCATTATTATGTTTTTTTATTTGTTTTATTTGATGGCACAGAGATCCGGGGCTATTCCCAAAAGGTCCGGGGCTATAGCCTGGAAGGCCCAGGTCTAATGACGGGCCTAGCTGGCACCCCAGCCCAGAGCGTCGGTCCCACGCCCCGTCAGGCCCAATCAAACCTCTCTCGCCCCACCCGCCCCCCCCCCCCCCCCCCCGGCCCCCCCCCGGCCCACTCCCACGGTGGCAGACAGTGCGCGGAGTGCGGCGTGGAAGCAGAGCGGCGCTTACCTCTCCTTCCTGGGCAGGCGCTTGCCGTCCTGCACGGACCGCTGGCGGGAAAGCACACGTTACAACAGTTAGCGCTGCAAGTTACAACCCGTGCTAGCTGTGTAGCATTGTCATAGTTTGTGCATGTCGAAGCGTTATGAAGGGATATTTTAGACTTTAGCATCCTTATTTCATTGTGATAGTGAAGGACTTTACTTTAGCGTCCATTCATGTGGTTATCTGTGCTGCAGTATTCCAAATCCCTTTTGAACGACTTTTCTGTTTGATGAAGACTTTAGAAAGGACGAAGGCGCTCAATGGGGCATTGCTAGGGTCGCCTGCCGCGGTTCTCCTATCTGAGATCTGTTGAAGTCTGGCGTCCCGAGCACTCACGTGGATCATGGTGTAGTAGGTAGACTCCTCGGGGGTGTTCAGGGTCTTCGGGGGCTGGGTTCGACGGGGGGTCCTTGAACCTTTGGGCTGGACTGGGACCCCGACACCACAAAACCACAACAGAGAAAAAAACAGAATTGACGTCGCCGAAGAGATTGACGAGTTGACTCATGTGTCTGGACAGAGAGGGGCCGCACGCTCGATGGCCACTGTGGTCCGTGTGTCTTTATATTTAATTACTGACACTAGCTTGACTTTTTCAACCCCTGTTGTCCGTATCGACCTGCCCCCTACATGCACACCAGCTTAACCCTAAGGCTTTAGCCGGTTAGGATTTTCCGAAGGTACAATATTTAAAATAGATTGCCTCGATCGGACGTGTTGCAGCCAGTGACCCACACTGCTCCACATCCAGAGCAGTATTGAACCCCCGAAGCTAGCTGCCGTTTGGTGGAGCTGGGAAGTGGAAACTGTGCCCTCATACACACCATATTGGATCTGATGCAATCCATCATGGCTGTCATTAGCGATAAAATAACAATGTTTGCCTCAGGGTATGTGTGGGTGTATATTAGCACATGTATGATTGTGTGTGTGTGTGTATGTGTGTGTGTGGGTGTGGGTGTGGGTGTGCGTGCGTGCGTGCGTGCGTGCGGGCATGTGTCATATCACAATCATGATTTCATATACATTCATCATTAATATTTTACAACGACCTTCGAGTCACAAGTTTAAATCATTATGAATCGGTTTCCAAGCAACTGACGGAATTCATCAATCAAATATCAATTAAATACATAATCTATCAGGTAAACGCAACGTTATTGAACGTGTCATCGCAGAAGGTCACTCCCCATTGTCGCGTTGAAGTGGCCAAATCTCATAAGCGAATGAGGCGCATATTAATATCCTGCCACGGTGCGTGTGACGTGATTAACCTTTCCACGACCTTTAGCCATGAAGAGCAATATGGCGGCGGACCTTTGCTTCACCCTCATGTTTCAAAAGTGAGCATCTGTAGTTGGTTTAACTGAAGTGATGTGTGGACATGGCCTTATTCCTCGAGCGGACATCTTGTGGAGCCAAGATGTCCGCTGGGGGAATAAGGCTGATGGTTGTAAAACAAACATGTTGGAGAACAGAGAGGGGGCTGAACAGGACACGGCGGGGAAACAATGCCAGCTTATTCACGACTTGGTTCCACACGCTAGATATGCTTCTCATGAGCATCTTGAAAAGGTCATAAGAGGCTGGATGTAGAAAGGTTTCCAAAGCTCTGAGAGATTTGTGAATGGGTACACAACTGTAAGAGAAAAATTATATGTATGTACACTACAGTATGTATGGTTTTAGTGATTGTAATGTATTAGTAATCAGAATTATTTTGGTGCAAAGCAAAAAATAACTTGATATACATGTTTGATTATATAATATAATAATATAATTATTATACTATAATTATAATATTATGATATAATATTATTCAGCGTAATTTCAAGGGGGGTTAAACCAGTCATTTCAGCCTAACTAGCATAATGTTGAATTGCGTAATGATTCTCAGGTCAATAGTGATAAATATTAGATATCTCATTTTATCGCCTTTAATATAACAATACCCAATTTACCATATTAATATCTGATAGATTTGATATTACCACATGAATATGTGTCATCTTCTCTGATAAACAAGGGCTACATTCTAAATAATAACTAGCCAGCTCTATCTCGCCTGTCATACAAAGAAGGCAACTTTCACTCACACAATCACACACACACCACCCCCCACAAAAGCAATTACACATATCGCCTGTGAAGATCAAATGCACAATAGATTGCGGGGGTGGGGCTTTTATTTTGATGACACACCAGTCAGTGGGACGTTTACTGTTTCGCTACTTGACATCTCTTGGTTTTTACCTGATAAAGATCAAGAATCCCAGAGCGAAAATAGACATTTGCCCCTGATAACACCGTCAGTACAGTGAGGAGACAAAACGAAAGCTGAGCCATTCCGTTTGCACGTTTAACACGGGGGAAACAAAGACATTTCAAAAGGAGTTCAGGAAGAGCGAGCACATGAACTTATCTTAAAATCAACATGAATGTAGCCACAATCGCACAGACTTACTGTATTTAGGTTTTATCTAGCAACGGCCTTTATCGAAGATGACCCCCGATCGAGTCAGAGACTCGTGTCATGGAGCAGCAGGTAGGGGTTAGAGGGCATGATGCTGTAGGAAGGCTAGAGTCTGCCGACAAACCAGAGCCAGAGCCAAACCCAGAGCCTTTGAACCAGGAGTTGAACGTCCCGCGACACTAGACTACCCTGCCACATCCAACACTAATGTTGAACATGGGAATCCATCAGGACTGAATTGAGTTTAAATAACATCCAAATATGAATCGTACAGCTGGAAGAGAGACGGATGGGAGAGAACGTGGGAGATACCGACTGTGTCTGGCGTCATTGATTTGTTTGGAATTTGTTTGTTTATTCAGTTATTCTGTTCCAAAGCCATCTTTTTCAGACTGTCAAGAATGGATTGTTTTCCTGGGACAATCAAGGATTCATATTTGGTTATCTGATGAAACATAGCTGGTTTCAAAATAGCTAAAAAAGAAAACATGTCAAACTACACTTGAAATCGAACCTTGCCTGTGTAGATAAAAAGTCACTGTTGATGTCAAAAGTTTGGTACGTGTCTTATTTTACCTGATGAGTAGCTTTTGTGGATTAAGCCGTTGGCGGCGCTCGGTTTGACGAAGAGCGCGTTGTTCTGTGCGGTGGACTGGTGATTCAGGATGATCTCGTTCAGTTTCTCCTGGATACTGGCAAAGTCCTGAGAAGCCTTTCTAACCTGTGAAGTGAAATGACAAAAGAGTGGAAGATGAAAAGGCCATTACACAAGCGCTGCAGTCGCTTGCGTCCTTGTCAAATGCAAAAAAGTAAAGCGAGGGCATCTTACGTCTTTTGAGAAGGCTTCGAAATCTTTGGCGTCTTGCTGTGCGGACTCCTGACTGGCCTTCAGGGTCTTCCTGTCCTTGTATCCCCTGAAGGTGCTCTGGATCTTCACGGCTGCCTGCTCCTCCTCCAGCCTCTCCTTCTCGGCGTCGACCTCATCCCTGCGCTCCAGCTCCACGTCGGTCACGTCGATGGCATCCGGCGCCTCCGTCTGCAGTGCCTCCCCATCCTCGTTTGCCTCTCCGTCTCCCTCGGGGTCTTTTGAAGGCGCTGCCTCTTGGCCGTCTTGACCCGCGGCCTCTTTCTCTTCCTTCATCTTCTTCCGTTCTCGATGGCCTCTGAAGTTGCTCTGGATGACCGTGGCAGCCTTCACTTCGTCTTCACCCCCCTGGAATTGCGCGGCGAGGTCCGCCTCCGATTCCGCCGCCGGTTCCGCCTCGGATCCCGCCGCCGGTTCCGCCTCAGATTCCGCGGGCGGTTCCACCTCCTGTGCGGTGCTCTCACCTTCCACGGGTTCTGCGGGAACTTGCTCTGTGTTCTGGTTCTTCTTGGGGATTTTTCCTTCCTCCTGCAGCCTCTTGCGTTCTTTGTGGCCACGGAAGTTGCTCTGAATGACCACGGCTGCCCTGGCCTCTTCCGGGTCCTCCAACTGGACGTCAACTCCTGACACATCTACTTCTGTTGACGCATCTTCTTCTTTGGCTGAGGTTGAGGCCTCGTCTTTGGTTGCGTCTTCGCTGGGGACGTCCCCTGTTTCGGGCGCGGCCTCCTCCTCCGGTGGAGTTTCTTCTTTTTTTTTCCGGGCCGGGATTTTGCCCTCCTCCTCTAGCCTCTTCCTCTCTCGGTGGCCCCTGAAGTTGCTCTGGATAACGGTGGCCGCCTTTGTTTCATCCTCAACGGTGACGGCACCTCCTTCTGCTTGTCCTTCTCCACTCCCGTCGTCCTTTGGCACCTCCTCATCCACCGCAGACTGCTCTTCGGCCGTCTCCTCGTCTCCCACGACGGTGCTCACCTCGTCGTCCTCCTCCTCCGCCACCTGGGTGTGGTCACTGTCATCATTGTCCTCCCCGTCCACAGTCTTCTCCTCCTCCTCCGCTCCATTCGCGGCGTCCGTCCCACCTTCAGCGCTCCCTTGCTCCTCCTCCTTTGTTCCGCCATCGCTCTCCGTGGCGTCACCGTCCGGGGTCTTATGGCGCTCCTTGAATTTCTTCCTCTCTCTGTACCCGCGGTAGTTACTCTGGAGGACCACGGCAGCCTTGGCCTCGTCATCCCCTGCGGCCGGCGAGTCGTCGATCGGATCAGGGGCGCTCTCGTCCGAGCCCTCCTTCGTCTCTGCTTCAACCGCCGTTTCTTCGTTCTGTTCCACGGCCGCGTTTTCCTCCTGCTGCTCCCCTTCCTCCTTGACGGGTGTCTCCCCCTCTTGCTCCTTTTCCTTGGCCTCCCTGTGGAGAGCAAAACCAAGGTGTCCCAAATGGTGACTTTGTTTCCAGTCAATGTTTTGGTAAAATATGAACAATGGCTTATTGAATAAAATATAAGCTATGGCTTATTGAATATTGAATGCGTACAACGGTAATAGTATTCAACAAAACAGCAATTTATGCATTTATTTCAATGATATCCTTCTCACTTCTTCCTTTGTAAGCTCTTCCTTTCTCGATGGCCTCGGTACCGGGCCTGGATCTTGGTTGCAGCTTGGTTCTTCTCGTCCATCATTGCCTTGTACTGCTTCTTTGCCAGGTAGCCTCTGCAAACTGATGAGAAGTATGACAACAAGAAAACTGTGAACTACACGTCTACATGGGTATGGCCGCTTAGGGAGGTGTGGCATTTGAAAGTCTGTTTCATGCCCGGCTATGGCTGAAGTCCTAACAAGCATTGTTACCTTGCTAGGGCAAAAGCTTGCTATGGCTCGCCCAGCACTGCCAATTGTTAAGTCGGTGTTTGGCTGTGTGACCTGTGCCATAGAGGGAGTGAATGACATTGTCCATACCCGCCTGAAACTTGATGACGAAGTCCTCAAGTTGTGCTTGGGTCTTGTCGCCCGCAACTTTCTTGCGAACTTGATATCCTCGGTAAGCTGAGAAGTTTATGGCAAAAAATATTGTATTCAAATGATTTGTATTATTGTTAGTAGCCAGGGTACGTTTGATAAAAAAAAATCTAACATTTCAATAATAATGTGACTATCAAAATATAATCTTAATTGGATCTTAATATTAGTTTGTGACATGGTACTGACCAGACTGCAGAACCAGGGCACTCTGCTCCCGCTGAGCCAGGATTTTCTTGTACCTTTTGGCCCCCAGCCAGCCACGGACACAGGCCTGGACCAGAACAATCCCGTCCGAGGCCCGCTGAACCACCAGGTTCAGATGTTCCACGTGGTAGTACTTGAGGAACACCTAGAGAAACAGGATCCACATAATAAAAATACAATTAATAATTACAATGATGAAAGTACATATATAATGTGTTCTGACACTCGACACTCAAATGAACACATTTTGAAGGGGGGGGGGGGGTCTTCACCTTAGTCTTCCCCATGGCCCAGTTCTCCAGCTTAGCCTTCTCCAGGATGGCAGTGCAGCTCTCTGGGGTGAGAGGTGGGTCTTCGTTGGCACGGAACGCCAGGATATTGTACCTGTTACAAAACAAGTAGTAAAGACAATGTGTATGTATATCGGATTTGTATCACATCCTCATTATATTTTCTGATATTTTATATTAATACATTTTAAATTTTGTGATTTTCTTAATGTGATTTGAGTAATATTTGTAGAACAACATAAAATAGCAATGTTGTTTATGCTAGCTAACTAATATTAGCTTTTAGCTAACCTATGCTTCAAAGTAGCTGGCTAGCTAACCTCGTGACGAAATTGGCAAAGGGGATTCGATGGGAGTAGCCCTGGCGACGGATCTTAGCGGTTTCAAGAACACCGGTGTAGCGCAGCTGGACCAGGACCTTTTCCCGGTCAAACCTGTTGGCCTGGCGGTCGTTGTTGGGCTTGATACAGCGCACAAAGTGGGGCTGGCCAGACACCATCTTGGACAGCAGGTCCATCAGAGAGTACTAGAAAAAAAATGAATGTTGCGCTTTTGACAATTTGTGGCTGTATCAAGAATTGCAAACATACTTTTTTCATGTACCATTTCAAAGGCTTTTTATTTTTTATTTTCATGTAGTGTGGCTTAAAACTAAAACCTGAGTTGCACAAGCTGTAGAGAGTGACATAACACTGAAAACTAAACCAAAGGAACAGCGTCCATCTTGGTCGCCAGCTGAAATGACATGCGGGTGACTGCAGCGGGCTGTGTTTGACCAGAGAGGGCGCTGCTGCCGCCGCTGTTTGGTCTCGGTGTTGTTCTCGCGCTCCAATAGAATAACGTCTCACTCTGAAATAGGAGGACACAGTGTGGGTCCTCATGTTGGTGGTCTCCCTCGGGTGGTGGGCGGCTTCTCCTGCTTCTCCCTGATAACAAAGGAAAAACATTAATAGACGCAACTAAACTAAATAACCCCAACAATTATATTACTTGAATAAAGACTTGTATGATTAGCATCTATTATTATGTACATGTATGATCTGTCGGTTGAAAAGGAAAAATGACAGAGGAACTTCATGTAATGCATGAGCTATGGTGTTTGACTAACCAGCCCAAAAAGTAGTGGCTTTTATTCTTTATGTTCATGAGGGGTTAACGGATATAGTTTAGTGGACGGCCTTTGCCATTACTTTTGAACGGTATTCCTTAAAACAAAACTAGCAAAAAAACACATCTCGTCGATGGACCCAAGCAACCATACATCATCATGTATCTCGCCCAATCGATTTCTTTGATGATCATTTGAAAGTGACAATTCTGCTTGATGTCTTGGGCCTAATTTCCATTTCGATTGTCAAACCGTCGTTTGATGAAAGCGTTTGATGTTGTGATATTTCATTTATTTTCTTAAACCGCCAATCACCGTGTCTGTGTATACCGGGGCGTCGGGGAGCTGAAAGAGCAAGTGCTTTTTTTCAGGCGTGAGAGTTAATTTCCAAGAAGGCTGCAAAAGAAACGCATAAAATGCATAAACGAAAAGAGTCTCAACAGTCAAATGTGTATTCCGTTTATAATGTATATTCGATTCTATTCGGTTCAATTCTACTGTACTCTGCTTTGCTCTACTCTACTTTACACTGCTCTACTCTATTGTACTGCATTCTATCTCATGTCAATTTAAATACTCACCAAATAGTTACAATATGCTTTACAAACAAAAAACCCGCTAAATTACACGTACAAATTATGCAGCCTTGTATTTGTAAAATTACAAATACATAGTGCTAACCACACTCTCATATACTGTGTACTTTATGCACACCACTACACCTATTTATGAGAGTTTATGGGAACTATTGGGGGCCTGGGAATTGTTCAAGGGGCTTTCTGCAAGGGTCCTCTTAAAAATGCTGATTTATGGTAATATATTCAGAACCATAAAACATAACTGTTGATTTCTATTTCACTACTTACTTTTGCTTTTAGGTGAACAAATTGAGTCCCTGATTTAGCAGAGAGGATTGTAGGATAGTAATCACAATTATGGTGCTACTTCCTGATAAGTCCCCCTTTGAAGCCAACAAACAGAGTTCTCACGCTTGGGTTTCAATATTGACGATGTAAAAACCTTCCTTTAACATTTGATTAAGTTCGCTCCCGGACACTAAAAATAGCGGGCAGCATTAGCATAAGAACATTTCTCGGATCGAATGAATCCATTAGAGTGACAGTGGTGAGCAAGGGTTCAATTAACGTGTTGATTAACACATGAAAGTAACTCAACCACCCCTCTGCTAGCTGGATCATTTGCATACCGCAATGTATTTGATGCCAAAAAAGGCTACGGCTACCTAGAGTGTAACCAAGCAGCTTGCTAACACAACCCTGTTAACCACATGCGAACAGGTTGTTTCTATCCACGCTGCTTCTAACAATGAGGATCTTCTCCGTAAGTACAAATGACTCAGGGGGATATAAACAGGGACTGCAAGGGACACAAGGCTAGACTATGGTACCGTTACCTCGCTGCAAAACACAAGGCCCATCTTCATGGAACACAGAGAGATAAAGAAAAAGAGAAAGAAGAAAAGAAGAATTTCAAGCCTCTGGACTAGAATAGACAAGACTATATTTCCGGCACAGATTTTCTGTGTTTACCTTGGCATTCTTTTGGTGAAATTGATTTTTTTTTAACATGTAGTAAACAGCAAACCAGCAAGAAAACAACACTGTATGTAATCTCACAGCAAACAAAGTCGAAACTGGGGGAAGAGGGAACAGGGAACAGGGAAGACAGTGGTGTGTTTTCAAGAGGGTAGGTATGATAACGGGACGTGTCGGTCAAGTTCTGGACTGGATCCCGCTGTCCACAGCCTACCCGTAGGGTAGGGTTAGGGTTAGGGTTAGGGTTAGGGTACGGTTAGGGTTAGGGTTAGGGTTAGGGTTAGGGTACGGTTAGGGTTAGGGTTAGGGTTAGGGTTAGGGTTAGGGTACGGTTAGGGTTAGGGTTAGGGTTAGGGTGGTTCCTGAACAGAGAGTCTGAACGTGTGGACATGGTGTCACAGGGCTCAGAGCAGGAGGCCCACCTTGGTGAGGTTCATGGTGCGGTTTGGGGTGCGGGGCCCTGGCATCATGAGAGCGCCCTTCCCCTTGGTGTGGGCCAGGTTTCCTTGGAAACAAACACACAACAAAAACAGAACACGGATGATAGTTGGCTCACGGAAATGAACACAGACAAGCACAAAAATAGGAGGGCGTCATGGGCCGTGAAGACGATTTAGAGGATAATTTTCCAAATGGGAAATTTGGGTGTCACAGCAGAAGGTACAAGACAGTAGTAGAAATTATAAAGAAATTAGAAACACATTTCAGTAATAGTAAAAAAGATAAGATAAAGAATAGATAAAAAAGATTAAAAAAAAAAGAAATACATACTGAAGTTATAAGAAAAAAAAAGAAACACCCGAATAAAGATTGCATTCATTTAAATACAGTTAATGAGCTCACCTGTTTTGGTGAGGGGGTGGGTGACCAGTTTGCTGACGAGCAGGTTCTCTGAAGACCGGAGAAGCAGGATGATGTCTGCCGGCAGCATGTCGCGGTTCTTAGCCAGGAACCCGCTAGTGTTGTAGATCACCTGTGAGGAAGGAAAGGTCAACACAAAACAATACAAAGGTTACAAAGCAGCACCCCATATAATTTAACTCTAACTCTCACTCCAGCAAGACATCTTGCACATGCATATACCATGATTTTGAATGAAAGACAATTAAGAGAGAGAGAGACAGAGAGGCAAGAAGACGGAAAGAGGAGACAGACAGGTACACATATATACAGACAAAGGCAGACAGGTAGACAGTCAGGCAGACAGACAGGTAGACAGTCAGGCAGAGACACATGCAGGCAGACAGATATATCACCTTTCCGGCATAGTGGTTGATACCGAAGCCGAGGTCCACCCTCATGGGTCTCCAGAAGTTTTTGGACTTGAGATTATCTTCAAATTTCTCTACAAAGCAAGAAATCACAGAATTACACACACATGGTTAACTGCTGGTTTGGTTAGGGGTCTTACCCACAAGGGTCTGGTCTCTGGTCTAGTGGGGGTCTTACCTACCAGGGTCTGGTCTGTGGTCTGCCGGGGGTCTTACCTACGAGGGTCTGGTCTGTGGCCTGGTTGGGGTCTTACCTACGAGGGTCTGGTCAGTGGCCTGGCGGGGGTCTTACCTATGAGGGTCTGGTCTGTGGCCTGGTGGGGGTCTTACCTACGAGGGTCTGGTCTGTGGTCTGCCGGGGGTCTTACCTACGAGGGTCTGGTCTGTGGCCTGCCGGGGGTCTTACCTACAAGGGTCTGGTCAGTGGTCTGGCAGGGGTCTTACCTACAAGGGTCTGGTCAGTGGTCTGGCAGGGGTCTTACCTATGAGGGTCTGGTCTGTGGTCTGGCGGGGGTCTTACCTACGAGGGTCTGGTCTGTGGCCTGTGGGAAGCGGCTCTCCTCGTCCAGCAGGGACAGCATGCCCATGGGCTTCTGGAGGAACATGTCCAGCAGGGGACGGTTGTCTTCGTACTCGATCATCCGCGCGTCCACCTCCTCGTTCAGGTACTCGTCCTGGAGGGGGTGGAGGCGGGGTAGGGTGTGGGTAGGGTGTGGGTAGGGTTTGGGTAGGGTGTGGGTAGGGTGTGGGTAGGGTGAAAGGTGGTGTAAAGTGGGCGCACTTACAACCTGCCTGCCATTACATATTTAGTACGGATTTAATTTAGAGCGTCTTTAACGTGTCTTTTTTGTTCGGTCGCCTTTTGTTATTCCATAGGTGTTGCAATATACTTTTATATTATTCTACTATCACATTTGTTGATAGTGTTGATAGTGTTGAAGTAAAGGAGCAGGAAAGAATATGATTTATAGTCAGTGGACATAACCTCCCCACAAACAGCACAGGCTAAAGTTAAAGTAGGACACACACGCACGCACAAACACACACAGCACGCACGCACGGCAGGCACGCACACACACACACACACACACACACACACACACACACATACATATACACAGCCTTGTGCTTTTCCGTGAGGTATGCTGACCACATGAGGCTAACAGAAGCTGAAGGTCTTCCTCTGAGTCAGCAGCGTTACGCACCACAGGAAAACTTAAGGGGAAAACAACAGCAAAACAAACCTCTCTGACCCCTGCAACCCTGTAACAGCGCTGAACACTACAGGACTATTGATACGAATCCAGAGGCGTGATAATAACAGCCACCCAACCACATCAATTATGAATCACGTTGAAAACTTGGTTGGGCAGACTAGGACCTGAAGGTTATTCCTTCCATATCGGTCCGAATTTTTGTTGATCATTGAAGTTGATTATTGATAATTCTCGAGAGTTCAGCAGACTGGAGAAGATGCGATGATTCAGGAGAAGCTCCAGAACTCCCCCACTAAGCAGTTTTTAAAGGGCTGCCCCATCATGCCCCGCCGCAACAACATCCCTCCCATCCAAAGTCCAACCCAGTACCAAGAGTGATGGACCGTTCATGCAGTCATGCTTTACATTATCCCCCCCTCTCTGCCCCAACCAATCAGGACTCATGATGTACTTCAGCCTCCTGATGGATGACAAACACGTTCTAGCAGACCCCCCCCCCCCCCCCCCCCCCCCCCCGAGTGCCACAGCGCTACTGTATTCCCGGGCAGGGCGCCAAGCAGGGTCCCGGAGGGAGCTACGCCGACTGTCTCCGGCTCCTAATTGACCCTCGTTGCATTGAGTGATTTATCGCGCTGCGCCGCGTGGGTGGAGGCCCCACCGTTTAACATCACAACTGAGCCCCCCCCCCCCCCCCCCCCCCCCCCCTCGAGGCAGAGCCAAATGGACCCGTGAGACCGTGGCTGGACCGCGGCTAGTCCCTTCACGAGAACCCGGTGAATAAAAACGTATTTCAGCCTCGCCCGCGCCGCTCTGGCCGCCCGCATGACGGGCCGTGGAGCACGTTGCTGCCGTTTGCAGGGAAATGAGGAGCGTGCGAAGCTTAAAGCCTCATGAACGTGGACCTGAAGCACTTCCGATACCCCTGAAGAGACTGTATGGATATTAACATTCAATTAATGTATTTGGATGCACGCGGAAGATAGCGGGGTTGGCTTATTTTCTCTTTGTTTATCAGTGCTATCAGTCTATCAGTGCTTTATGTATAGCTAGCTTGTATAGTAGCAATGGTTAACCTAGCAATTGGAATGCTTGAAACTTGTTCTGGTGACTTGCTTACTCTATTAACAGCAATGAGGTGATTCACCTTCTTCAGACAAATGTACTTTCACTTTGGACAAAAGCGTCTGCTAATGCCCTAGATGTAAAAGTTGTATGCAGGTTTGGATTAATGTATCTCATAAATGCCCAAATAGTATCAGTGTGACTGACTGGCCCTGAAGGGGTCAGAGGTCAGGCGGCGAGGGCGTACCTGCTCCCAGGTGAAGATGTGCTGGTTGAAGTAGAACTGGATCTGCTCGTTGGCGATGTTGATGCACAGCTGCTCGAAGGAGTTCCTCTTGAAGTTCTCAAAGCCGAAGATGTCCAGGATGCCAATGTTCAGGCTGGTGTCCCCCTCCCTGGAGGGTGGGGCGGGTGATGGTGGAGGGACAGAGGGGTGTAGGGGATGGTGGTGGTGGAGCGGGGGGGGGGGGGGGGTGATAATGAGTGCAGAATCGGATGAAGGGAATTAACAAGTAGCTACTTTTACACCGGGATTCAATACACTCGTCGTGCCGGCCTTAAATCACAACCGCTCGATATTTAGGGTTACAATGTGTAACTGCCTCAAATCACGATCAAAACGGATCACCAAAAAACAATCCGAACCATTTGGAACCAGTTCTAAAGGGGACCCATTTCACCGCCAGGTGCATCTCAAAATCTCATCGCCAAGTGGGAGAGAGAGAGAGAGCGCCTGCACTCAGAGATCTGATGGATCAACCCTTCATTCCCCAGGGCCACCTCCCCCTCTGGTGGTGATGGAAGACCGTCACCAGACCCCCCCTTTAAAATGAAAGCCGATGAAAGCTCCGCACCCGACGGCCCCCTCGGGACTCAGCAGGGCGTTGATGCGGTTGACGATCCAGCTGAAGAGGCGTCCGTAGAGCGCCTTGCCCATGGCGTCCCGCACCTCGCCCGCCTTCTCCACCGTGTTGGGCCTGACGATGGTCTCGCCGCGCGCCACCACGCAGTGCGACGTCAGCGCCTCCTGCAGCTCGTCACTGCGGATGCACAGCAGCGAGGCCACTGGGGGGGGGGGGGGGGGGGGGGGGGGGGGTCAGAGGACAGACACGGTCCGACTCGTGAGGAACGGACCACTTTGTGAACGTGCTTTGTGAACGGAGGACAAACTGCCAGTCGTCACGGCGTTTGCACATTTGGGTTTTATCGAGGGATATTCTGGACATATCTTAGTGCATTGTAACTATAACAGTATAAGCAGTAGTAGTATTGCACTATCATATTGCTTATTAAGATATAATAGTTGAATAATTGAGATAGATATAATAGCACAAAGGTTATGAATTTGACCTTGTTTAAAAGCCCACAACAACACAACAGAGCCTCTTAGGTTCCAAAATATTTAAGATTTAGATACAATTTTGGTGCTCACCGTTTTCCAATACGGAGACGTTAGCGATCTCGCTCTTGTCCGTTTGGTGTTCCGAGGCCACGGCGGAAAATTCCAGATCGCCGGAATTGAGGATGGCGGCAAGGGTGCTGTAAACACTGCCCAGCTCCTAGAGGATGGAAAACCGTGCTCCTGTTTTTAATTTGTGGAATATTTTATTGATGGACGATTATAGACATTATACAACCCATTAGTACCCATCTGTACTCTGTCAACAACCTTGCAATTGTGTTAGTTTATCACCAACAAAGATGTTAGATGTAAACAAGCTATATTGACTCTTTAAGCCATCAAAATCGTATCAAATTCTCCACCAGTTTATTGGAACTTAAATCAGCAGTCAAACCACAATGGTTAGTTCTTGTGAGCCCTGGCAAACCACAGGCGTGTGAAAGGGAGTACACCTCCATCTTAACTAACCGCTTGTCACCCTATTAATGGGCAGCGACTGTTTGAACACCGGAGCTCATCATCAATTCAGTCATCCATTAGCGATGCACTCGGGAAACGCGTTGTGACTTCAACACGTCAGGAAGACAGAGAGCCAGGGCTGTCCACGGCGCAGGGGGGTGGCTGGATAAGTGTTATCGACGAGCCGATCCCAGTGCCGCGCGCATCCACGGGTCTCATTAGCATCCGCTACGCTAACGGCTAGTTGGCATCATACAACTGTAGCATCGTGCAACAGGAAATGTTCAGCATTTTTCTCTTTTTTGTCTTAATAAATAATTACATAGTATATAATATGATCGGCCATTCTTTAATATTCGAAAACCCTCATGTTTGCTGTGGATTATAATGGCATCTTTATTTGTCATTAGGGCGTTTGATGACAATAAACAGTTAAAAAATGGCAGAATTACATATTGTGTGTGTTTCCAACAGTTTCCAATCCAGTGTTGTGTTGCAGATTTACAACTTGTGTCCTTGTACTGTATATGTGAACGTTAGTACATATACATGGTACAATGTGTGTATGTGTGTTTCTGTGTGTTTGTACATTAGTATGTGCAGGTGTGTGTGCGTATGTGTGTGGGTGAGTACATTCTGTGTGGTTGTGTATGGTTCTGTATGTTTTCCACAGGCGATCAAGGTTATACTGTGCATTCTTGGGTACACCCTGCTGGGCCCTTTCGCCCATAATGAAATACAGCATTCCCTACCTCCAGGGTGAATCCGATGACTTTGAAACACTGCTCCACTGCATCAAACTGCTCCTTGTACGAGGCATTGCTGACGATGTCAGGACCTAATTTAACCTGCTCGTTGAACAGATACCTTGAGGTAAACGCGCACACAGGAAGGCCAAATAAGGTCAAGTCCAAATAAGGTCTCAGGAAGTGGAGGCTTTTGTTTTCAGAGGAAATAATGGTGTTTCAGGGGGAAGGCTGTGTTTGTTGAAACCTACTTGGGTGTTTTGCTGTCAGAGAGCTTGTAGTGGGCGAGCTTTCTTCTTTCCGCAAGCCCTGCGTAGATGTAGTAAAATATGTGGAAGTTTTTTTCTCCGCTGTGAAGTGGAGGAAAAATATCATATTATTATGATGAATTATGATGAATACAATATTTTAAGCTTTGATTATTTCAATATTGTCCCCAGCGTTCCCTACTGAACTGCTACAGCTGCTTTGGTACAAACAACATTTTCAAGTAATGTACTAAAGTTTATCGAAATAATTCCATTTTTAAAATGTACTTGATCATTGTCAATTATTATGACAAAATGTGGAAATGTAGTGTCTTAGTACATTCTTTTCCAGTTCCCTTTTTGAACAAAAATGACGAGTGGGGGAAAATGTGACTGCTTGAAATTCAAAAATGTCAGTGATGCATGAAAGACGAACATGGATCCCATTTTAAAATGTCAATCCGGGATTTCTCATGGAAAAAAAGCAAACAATAAAAGCCTGTGTTGCTACAGGGGCCCCGATCTGTGATCAAACAGGAAATAAGCCCCGCCCTTCACTTGACCCTTCATCCTGCTCCCCTGGACCACGAGAGATAAAAGAAGACAGATTGACCCGACGGAAGTCGGAAGACAAATACCACCCCTCTACCCTCGAGAGGGGGAGGGATGGAGAGAGAGTGAGAGAGAGAGAGAGAGAGAGAGAGAGAGAGAGAGAGAGAGAGAGAGAGAGAGAGAGAGAGAGAGAGAGAGAGAGAGAGAGAGAGAGAGAGAGAGAGAGAGAGAGAGAGAGCAGGATCAAAACATATCCCAGGGTGAGATTGTTTTCCTGCTGAGAGGACCCGAGTCCAGGATAGATGACCTCATCATCTCCATGTTAATGAGCAGAATGGAGAGCCAGGTCAACGCCACCTTGAGGTGTGGGGACGCACGGGCGGGCGGGCAGTCAGCCAGAGAGGCAGTAGAGAGACAGACAGGTAGACAGAGAGAGACCCGGCTGGGCAGACAGACCCACAAGGCAGAGAGGCTCACGATGCGGGCAGACAGAGAGGTCAGACAGACAGACCCACAGACCCCGGCCCACAGACACATACAAAAGGACAGACAGACAGGGCGGTGCTCACGCGGCCTGGTAGATGACCCTGGACTTCTCCAGCAGGTACTCTGAGATCTGGGCCCCCACCACCGTGCCCCCGCTGGTAAACTTCATCTCCAGGTACTTCCCGAAGCGACTGGAGTTGTCGTTGATGGCCGTGCCGGCGTTCCCAAACGCCTCCACCAGGTTGTTGACC
>JAXIVH010000009.1:8852295-8899795 GCA_036785325.1 Urophycis tenuis
GTGTATGTGTGTGCGTCTTTGTGTGTGTGTGTGTGTGTGTGTGTGTACATGTGTGTGTGTGCGGGGGTGTGTGTATTTGGGTATGAACTCCGCAGGACCATCAATAGCAATTTTCAGAAAATTACTCTGCAAGTTGCCTGGCAACACTAATAACCTACAATTTAGCTCTTTCTTTGTTTGGCACAGAGGTAAACACAAAAATAGCAGCTGAAGGCAAAGCGCAAATAAGTATGTTTTTAATAAGGAAGCGTCTTTTTTTTTTTTGCAATGTACAAAGTACACACTGACTGTACATGGGATGATTGTGCTGTGATTGTTCACTGTTAGTGCCAATAAGCTAGGATAAGACGATACTTTTTTGATCCCAGACAGGAATTGTAGGCTAAACAACATTAATAACTAATAATGCATGACGCCCCCAGCCCCCACCCCCTCAGCCCGTTTTGAGTTGAGAAAATACACATTTTCATCTGTACATCTATTTACGCGTCAACACATTTGTTCCTTATAATCCCAGCCATTTCCCGCTCAGGCTAATTGAGATGATTAGCTTGATTAGCGAGGCTACGCTCGGTGATGTATGCCCACAGAGTGTGAGGATCGCACCCCTGTAGCGACGTGTAGGAGCTTGTACAACACATATTAGTTCCTTAATAAATAGGCCTACTTGAGAAAACTACAAGTCAGGAGGTTTTTTCTTCCATCAAACGTTCAGAATAACGGTGTTATTGTACACCATTCCGCAGCACAGAATCCCCACAACGAGGCCCCAACACTGAGAGCACGGACGCAGTTAGTCGTCTCATTATTATTCGACCTAAAGGGCTCAGTCACGGTCAAATGCTCTTTTCGATTGGCCATGTGTAAATTCTATTTACCCAGTTAATTAAGTGAACCGTTGGGGAAGCTGTATAAAGTGACTCTTTCACTTACAGCTTACATCACACACTGCACAACAGATGTAGACATTGGTGGGCCTAATATGGAGAACGTATTGGCCACTGTGACTATAGGTTACCAACATGGATCAAATCAGCATATTTTGTCATCATCATTCCAACCCACACATTCGAAGAGAGTTTACAATAAATGCATTTCTAGAATTGGATAAGAAGTCAATTGAATAAGAAACCCTGAGGGGCTTTGCCACAACAGATGAGTAGTCTATCTTCATCATTTCGAAGGCCTCTCAAGACAGGCGGACGAAACTATGGTTACAGGGAGCATATAGGGACGGTTCTCAGACAAGAGCAGCTCGTTAAATTACTTTACAGCAGCCAGGCAGGCCGATCCATATTGAGGGGTGAATGGTTGCCGTGGCATTGGCTGTGCTGAATGCTAGCACACTTGGGTTAGCCTCCTAGCATAAACTATACAACCCTGTAACCACAGAGAGCTAACAAGTGAACACGATCATTGTTACCATTTTGGATGAGAGAGGATTTGGAAGACAATATGAAACAGTGGACCTATTTTAGTGATAGATAGATTTGAGATGCGTGTACTAATGCTCAAACTATTTGCGACAGTTTTACTATGTACAGAAGTCAAATGAAGTTGACAATGAAAAATTGCGTAAGCTCCTAGTCATTATCTCGTAAGAGCCAGGATCGACAGGGGCAAAAAATGTTCTATGTGTTCATTTGAATCTTCCAGTAGCAGACCAATAGGCTACTCTCTTAAGAATTTGGGGATATCTTGGCGATTCCTCTGCCAGCTGCAGGGACAGCTTCCTCGTCATGTAAAACAGCATTTGATGATAAAAGTCAAAGCTAAATTAAATTGCCACAATCTCCGGTTCTTTCTTTGCCCCACGTTAGATGTTGCCTTTCAACGTGCCGTCTGTCTATTAGCAGCTAGCGTACAGCAAAAACATTTTAATCACAATAGATAGCATCGATGTAAGTGGCTTTCCTCATTCAAAGCCCTAGCTTCCGTACGACTCTGCAGACATTGTGTGGATGCTGATGAAAAGTGCTACCCGAAAACGACCCAACAATGCTGGGAGAGAAGTCAGCCTCTTGTCGAGTGAGCTTGAGCCTCGCTCATCACGTCCATTGTGACTGCGGTGAATATGCACTGGAATATTACCTGAGAGTCAATCAATTCTGGCTGTTGGGTTGCGTGTATGAAAAGGAGATGATCAAAGACATGAAACAGAATTAACTCAGCATGGAGATTTAAACTCCTTTATTTGTATTTACATGTATTCTACGAGTGGGGGAGAGGGAGAGAGATAAAGAGAAAGAGAGAGAGAGAGAGAGAGAGAGAGAGAGAGAGAGAGAGAGAGAGAGGAGAGAGAGAGAGAGAGGGAGAGTGTGTGCTAGTGTGTGTGTGCGTGAGATGCAAACAGAAGATAATGAGAAAAGGGCGGAGAAACAGAAGGAGAGATATATTGAGAGGAAGGTATTGAGAGAGAGAGTATAAGGAAAGGAGACAGAGATAGAGAGAGAGAGAGAGAGAAAGAGAGAGAGAGAGCGAGAGAGAGAGAGAGAGAGAGAGAGAGAGAGAGAGAGAGAGAGAAGACACAGAAAGAAAGACAGACAATATAAGGAAAGGAGACTGAGCACTACAGGGAAAGACTATAAGGAAATGAGAGAGGCAGAGAAAGTAAGTAGAAGAAAGGGAAACAGAGTTGTGGGGGGTGGGGGTTTCTCTCCGGCTCACAGGTGACCTCACAGGCCCTTATAGCTGCAGGTATCACCTTCCTGCCTTCCAGGACTGTCTGCCCAACTGACAATACCGGCTTAGAGCTCATTTACAATGAATGTCCCCGAGAGGAGGGACACACATAGGAAGCCTAGAACCATCATCACAGAAAAGACACTTTAAGATATTTTTTTTTTAGACTTGTTTTTTTATTTTATCGTGGTCATAGGTGTTCTATTCACTGGTTGAAGGTGAAATTACCGGGTGAGTTATGAGAAGGAGGACAGGAGGGAAAACACACACAGTTTGTGTGTGTGTCTGTCGACATGACGACACAACAACACACGGTGTGGCTCGCACATTTTGCGTAACGCTCATTTTATATTTCACTATGTGTCTCACAATAAACACGACTCTGGACAAAACAAGGCACTGCGCAGATTAATTGCCAGCTTCTGTACAGAGAAGCAAATCAAACCAAAGCCAGGATTTATTTTATCCCCCATTATTGAACAAATCCACCAACATTTCCCGCAATCACCTCTCATTTTTTTTTATCCAATTCCTCCCCCCCCAAAAATGATGTTGTTGTTATTGGAGCAACATTAATTTATTTTTACCTTCATTACTTCTCTTGTCATCTATTGAATTCTTCTCTCTTTTCTTTTCTGTGAACAACAGTTGTTTTTATTACAGCTGTGTCGAGTTGGAGATGAAAGCTAGCTGGCGAGCGTTTAACGAAGTAGCCTTCTGCCTGCTGCATCCAGAATTATGATTGGACCCATGAGCAAGCCACAAAATGGAGGACCCGGTCTCAGTACGCGTAATGAGTGGCCTGCACTCTGTTCCGGAGACAGACATGAACCCCTCATCAGAGCGAGAAAAGATGGAAAATTACGGTTCATAAAAGGACGGCCTGGTAACCATGGTGACCCCTGTCTCCTGCATCTCCTTGCTGCCAAAACTAGAGTGCACTCAACACACACACACACACACACACACACACACACACACACAAGTACACAAATGTAAACACACATTTATTCACATGCGCATGCTCACTTACACACACACACATACATATTCACATGCACATGCTTATGTATAAACAAAGATACACACACACACACACACACACACACACACACACACAGACACACACACACACTGCACCTGTGGCTTAGCATGCGAAGAAAGTTTTTGCATTTAGAGATATGTAAAACACACCCATTCTGGATGACCCAGCAGAAAGGCTCTTTTGCTTCTGCAACTCATTGGGGATTCTATTGCAGCAATAATCTAGCAAGATGTGGTGACAACACGCAAAACAGGGGTTTTGCATGTAGGAATCTGAATAAAGAAGATGTGGTTTATAAAAGAGAAGATCCAGATCTAAATAGCACTTCATTGATCACGGAGGGGATATTTGGGAAAGGTCCAGCATCACGCTTTTGGATTGTTCAGTAGCTCAGTGGTTTACAAACCTATTTCAGTTTTTTTTTTACACTGAACCCCAACAAGGGGGTGCCTCCTTCCCAACGTCAGACCCTAATATTATAATAATAATAATAATAATAATAATAATAATAATAATAATAATAATAATAATAATAACAATAATAATAACTGATACCCAAGGACACTTAACATGAGAAGGGGACAAACAAGAACAAAAAACCTAAAAACACAGGTGACACAGTCGGGAGACAGAGTTAGTTAAAGGAAAACGCCACCGTTTTTCCATACGTTCTTCCCTGATCTTAGATGAGTTGGTACATACCTCTCTCACCATTGTGCGTGCACTTGATCGCTCTGGCATGCAGTGCTACTTTGCTAGCATGTAGCTTGGCCCAGTATATTCCTTAGGATCCAAACAGAGGTGACGTTAGAAGCGACCAAGCACTTCCACGTTTTCCCTATTTAAATACGGTTGCGTGAGTAGTTACATGACCCAAGTATGGTTACACAAAATGAAACATGGCAATTTTCTAAGCGGATAAAAAGGATAATTATAATATCAATAGAACCAACATTTTTAATTCTACTACTACAGGTAGTGCAGGTGACGGCGTGCAGGTCACGTTGGTTCTATTGACGGAAGTAACAGGGGGAGGGGGAGAGGATCTTTTAGGAGTGATGATATTACTGCGCCAACGTCAAAGTGTTCCCAATTGTTATTCCGGCATACATTATAGTTATCCTTTTTATCCGCTTAGAAAATTGCCATGTTTCATTTTGTGTAACCATACTTGGGTCGTGTAACTACTCACGTAACCGTATTTAAATAGGGAAAACGTGGAAGTGCTTGGTCGCTTCAAACTTCACCCCCGTTTGGATCCTAAGGAATATACTGGACCAAGCTACATGCTAGCGAAGTACCGCTGCGATCGAGTGCACGCACGAAGGCAAGAGAGGTATGTATCAACTCATCTAAGATCAGGGAAGAATGTAGTTCAGTATGGAAAAAGTATGGTGGTGTTTTCCTTTAAGACCGTAGGCCTTATGGAAGAGATATGTTTTTAGGTGCCTTTTAAAAGTGGTATTGCTGATCTCATCCGGAAGAGTGGGGGCTTCCACACTGAAAGCTTTGTTGTCACCGAAGGTCCGCCGGCTGGTGCGGGGGGTGATGAGCAGGCCCGAGAGTCAAATATGTGAATGTTCATCCGTCGCAGGCATCCTCAAGCAAGATGCCGACCTGCTCCTCCATGACTGAAATGCATCTGAAATCACTGCGAGCCACTTTGCGTAGAGGCGTTGGCCTAAGTGGCTAGATAGTAAAACGGGTCGGGTCATTATATCTCCCAACTGTCAGTGAAATGAACGGTCGTGACAGAGAAAGAGAAAGACAAGCTGAGGAGAGAGAGAAGCGGAAAGACAATCCGCCGGGCAAGCACGGCTGCCTGGCCTCTGTTCTGAGGCTCTGAGCTTGGATTACCAGACCAGAAATATTGGCCCTTTGCACCTTTGAGGTGGCATCAGTGAGTCATGGAAACGGTCGATACACAACAGTTTAAACAAAGAGGTGGATGGGCAGAGGCTCTCGTAATGTAACGCGCTAACCTCGGGCAACTTGGTCGGGGGTTGGACAGGACGACTGAGTTTCCTCGCCATGCATAATGAATGGCGAGCTAAAAAACAAAGACAGATTGGATTTTAAGAGACGCTGCCAAAAACTGAATTGGACGCGGGCAACGCGCGATGGCCCGTGTGCATACACACACACAAACAGGTTGCGTTACTCACATCGGCTCGTGGCGGCTATACCGTCCTCTGCCGCAATTGTGACAGGAAACTATTTGTCCTGTGGCTCGATAAAGGACTCTGAATCCCAACGCGATCGGCGGCGCTTGAGGGAACGTCGGAGGATGCCCGAGGCGTTCTGTGTGGTGCATTCTGGGACCAAAAGCCTGTCTATGAAAAAAACAACAACAAGGACTCGCACACATCACACGTTCCTGCTGTGTGTCACAGCGGGATCACATGCATTACCATGTGTCTCAGGTCTCGCGGGGGTCCTGTGGGTGTGTGTAATGGAGGTCAGAGGAAAACACTGCAAGGACCAAATGGGAGGGCGGGGGGGGGGGGGGGGGGGGGGGGGGGGGAAACTCTGTGGCAGTTGACCCCCATTACACGTCTATCTGTAGTTTGACATTTCAAAAATGGGCTGGCGGCACAGACTGAGTTAGGAGGAAGGGGAGGTGAAGGAGAGGCTGGCTGGGAGGTGAGACCAACGGTGTTGATAAGAAACTCTTCAAGGTCCGTTTGAACTTCTGAATCCTTAAATACTACATCACGTTAGTCGCTCCTCTCTGCACCCTTGGATGAGGTTTTTTTTGCTTGTTTTGAATAACCCAATGCGCCGAAAACATGAATGAATAAAACTTAAGATTTACGTTATTAACATACCATATCTATACTCCATATCTATTCATGCTCAGATTCAAACCTGACTTTCAGATTAAAGGGGGCATTTAGCAGACGCTTTTGTCCAAAGCCACTTACAATCAGTACATTTGTGGGGTTCGACATGAGGGCAGTTGGAGGAGGGGGGCGATCAAGGGGATCAAAGTGCCAACCCTACGGTTAGTGGACGACCCACTCTGTCTACCCGCTCTACCTACTGAGCTACTGCCGTCTGCCGCCAAGGATTAATTTCTCCTACCAGTCAAAAGGGTTCTGGGTTCAAACCCCCTAATGTCCACAGTCACACCTGCAGGCTGAAAAGCTGCTGCCTAGACACTGCTCCTTAATGGCCGGCATCTGAAAACTGAATTCACCGTAAGTCGCTTTGGATAAAAGCATCTGCCAACTGACTGAATATAGTCTACCAAGTAGCCAGCCTACTGGTAGCCTAAGGGATCTATAAGTAAACAGATAATTGGCCTAGACTGTCCACAGTCAGTGGCTTATTCAGTTACATAATAGCCCAATGTGGCTGCCGGGGCATAAGTTTATACCTGGCTCATCATACGGAGTAAGGCAGTGTTTCTGTTTACAGACCTGGCACCAGCCAGACAGAGCCATCACTGCAGGAAAAACCCCTCTTATACGTCCTATTTCCCCCTGGGGTCTGGTCCCGTTTGTGGTTCCTCTGCCCGTTAGAGGGGATGGATTATGGGATGTCGTCCACATTTTGAAGCTGCTGGAGACATACTGAGGTCTCTGGTTTAATATGCTGATTGGTGGATGCTTTTATCAAAAGTGTCTTGCAACACCGGGAGTGCATGCATTATTTCCACGGGTAGGAGGGAGAATCCATCCCCGTACCCTGGCAGTGTTAACACTTTGCTCTTCCAGTGGAGCTACACAGGGAATCAAACCCTTAACCGTGGCAGTGCTAATGCCTTGCTCTAGCAGCGGAGCTAGACAGAGAATCAAACCCTTAACCGTTGCATGGTGGTATGAGCAATTGTGACCTCAGATCTAGACGTGCTTTACACATGCTATGTGACCTTGTACCTTCCCCTAAAACAGACGGGTGTTTAGGGTTGAATCACCAGGTCAGAGTGGGCTGGGCTTAACATTTCAACCAATCACAACATTGAAAACACAGTTGGGGGTGTCGTCCAAGTAACCCTGCTGCTACCATTCAGCTGAGGAGCGCTCATGACATCACTAACATCATGTTTCACCAGAACACACAGCTTCATACATGTTGCTTCAAATTCTTCCTTTAACTACTTCCTACAAGGCTTTTGCGTGATATAGCATCACCTTTAAAAAGTAATTAAAACCAAAAGTAGTTCCTTTAATCTATAGGAACTCTTGCACTACACAAATAGCATTTGCTTCCCAATTAGCCAGCGAGTAATTCAGGTCCCCCTACAGTTCATAAATCAAAAGGATAGTACCTTTGTTCACTACTGTACGTGAGGTGAGCTAAACGCTAACTTCAGCCACATAGCAAAATAGCAACCAAAATAAACCGAAGCTTTGCTGGAGGAATTGCTTCTCCTTAATCAACGAAAAGATAAGTGCAGTGCATTAATAAAAAAAAAAACAACAACCACAAATGAAAGCAAAACACCTTTGTTCCTCCTGGCGTGAATGCTACGGTATAAATGTGTTCAGTGGCAGCGTACCTCCAAGACGAGCCACAGCTGGTCTCCACATTTAGAGTCCTTCTTGTAGTACATCCCATAGAACTTGACGACGTTGGCGTGGTCCGAGAGGGCCTTGAGGATGTTGTATTCAGCCTCGATCTCCTCATCGATGTCCTGCAAGAAGCACATATTGATCAGGAAATACCAGTTCTAGTCCCATCAGATCAATATCAACCGTGTAGGAATCATCCTGGTTCCTCGTTTACATTTAGTCTATTTCTGAATTCAACACATGCACTAAAACAACAAAGTGTTTCAGTGCATATCTAAAAAACTATTTTAAGTGATGTTATCGTTTTATATAAGTTTTGGACAATTTGTGAGCACGTGCCATTGGCTAGACGTATAGCCATTGGCTATAGGGGTGTTAGGTAATGAGCACTGTAACATGACCTACACGTCAGCCTATACACACGTACACACACACACATACATGCACACACACACACAGAAGCACGCCTGCTCGCACACACACACACACACACACACACACACACACACACACAGAGGCCCGCCTGCTCATACAACCACACACACACACACACACACACACACACACAGCCACAACCACACACGCACACACAAACACACACACACAGCCCGTGAGTCATGTTACATTAACAGGTTACATCTAAGAACATACTTTGTATATCCCAACGCCAGCGCGGCTCGACGCAGAGTCCTGTTACCCTTCCGTGTTTACTGCTTAATCATTTAGCAGGTGCTTTTATCCGACGACACGCACAGACAATTCAGCTACAGCACGTCATGGGGGACCAGAAAGGGGTTAGTTCAGGGGCATCTCGCTCAACGACGCCGACAGGTAAGACTGTGGATTGTGGACCCTGTGGACACTGGGGATTTGAACCCAAATGCCTTTTAGCTAGGTGTCGACGGTGAAACAAAAAGGATTTTACATGCATTTCTCCACCGAGAGAAAACAATTCCTGGCCCAAGGAGGGGTGTTCAGGGGATAAGCCCCTCCCACCCATCCAAACTACACGGTTCTGTTCAAACGCCCCTTGATCCATTTAATCTTAATACCCTCAATTAAGCGACTTGGCCCAGTTCCTACCCCAGCTGTTGGTGTTGACATGATTATTACTGTTACCTCCCCCCAGGGGGTCGTGTTTCCACCCCCACTGTGCGTGTCTGTCCGAGTGTCTGTGTGCGGGACGTCTCAAAATGCTGAGCACCGATTTAGACCAAATCTGGTGACTAGGTTGCTTATGGGTCGAGTAAGAAATTAGTCACTTTTCATGGCCATCAGCCCAAAGGGGGCGTGGAGCGTGGCTTGACATGTGACAAAAATGTGCAAAGCTTCCCATCGTTTTTACGTAAAAACACCCCCAAAATGACCCTAAAGGTTTGTCCTTCCCTAGCGCCGCTCACTTCCTGTTCTCAGGAGACGAGGAAGTGGGCGGGGCACATCCCAGAGCAGCCTATTGGCTCCCTCCAAACATGGCCCACTTCTATGAAGCTGTTGGTCTGTGCACTCCTGAGCACATTTCCCAGATATTATTATATTATTTATTGTATTGTATAGTAGTAGTAGTAGTAGTAGTATTAGTAGTAGTAGTAGTAAGCAGCAGTAGAAGTAGGGGCAGCAGTAGCTCAGTGGGTAGAGCAGGTGGACAGAGCGGGTCGTCCACTAACTGTAGGGTCGGCAGTTCGATCCCCTTGATCCCTCTCCTCCAACTGTCCACATGTCGAACCCCACACATACACTGATTGTAAGTCGCTTTGGAGAAAAGCGTCTGCTAAATGCCCCTTTGCCCTTTAGTAGTAGTAGTAGTAGTAGTAGTAGAAGTGCTACTAAAATGACTATTATTCATATTGACATCAATATTGATAGCTATACTAATATTGGCATTAGCATGTTCCTATTATAAATGCTAGTCTCGTTATTGTATGGTAGGGGTATAATAATCCAATCACAACAACACACACTGTACCAGACCAGGAGGTATTTCAGTAGAGCTCTCACGTGGATGGGGTCCAGTATTTTCACGGCTGCTTTGCTGCCGTCCAGCTTGTTGAGGACCTTGTACACCTTCCCGTAGGTCCCCTTCCCGATGGTCTCCACGATGTCCCAGGTGTCCGTGGGATCCGGGAAGTTGTCGAACACGATGGATTTTCCTGATTGTGGAAACATCTTGAGGAGAGATCTCCTGAAAGCGGGAAAGGAGAGTCCATTGGGAGTCGCCAAATGTTTCACTCACTTTTGGGATTGAAAAGAAATCCCAAGATAAATCCTCTTTTTAATCCATGTCAATGGCCAAGCCGCGCTTTGCCATTTGTGTTCAGGATTTTTTCCTGAACACAAATGGGAGAGTTTGGTCCATCATGCAGTAGGCCTCAGATTGAAGACCACTGTGTTGCTGATGGAGTTGGAACAGGAATGTGCTTTGGAGCCTCACAACCTTGGATAACCCTGCTTAGATTAGTGACTGGTGGTGTTTATGAGCCGATTAAATTGTGGTTTCAACTATGTGAACTGTGTATGTTTTGCTTTGATGACCACGTAGATGTTGTTATTTAAAAAAAAACCTCACCTTTCACACACATAAACATACAAAGAACGATTCAAAATATACTTTAAAGGGGAGGTGAATGAAAACTCATTTTTGTTTCGTTTGAAATGGTTATATGTCTTATATGATCTTCAACACAGTACCTATGTTGGTTCATCACTCTAACTGAAATAAGCCCGTCATATAGAGAAAACCAAAGTAAAATGGTGTATTTTTTACCAGAATCTGAGAACCAGTTTGTTAGGTATCTACTCTGCTCCGAACGCAGGTAGCATTCTTTTCATGAAGTCGAGGTGCATTTTAGTATACTCTATGGGGACCCAAGTGGCGAGGCGTGTGTGGATTTGGGGAGCTCCGTCTGGGCAGCAGTGGTTGATGGATGCTACCGAGAGACGGCTATGCTTCTCTCAGTGATAACGCCACGGTGTGTGGCGCAATGCATTTACAACTCACTCATCCTAACACTCAGAACCAGAAACAACAACAGTACGTTACTAAAGGGGTGTCATAAAATTGCTGTGGGTCATAGCCATGGGGGGTAAACACGCTCCCCCCTCATTCCTCGAGCTCTGAGCCCAAAACTTTTTAACCTCAGTTAAATTCTCACTGGATTGTAGCTATATGATAGTTATATGCTAGCTACATGCTAGCTGCCGTTTGTATGTGACATGGATGACACCATGGGCTAACACTGTCTGAGGCTGATAATCACTTTCTATTATATTTGGGTCAGGATCAGATTTAGCCAGTCTACAATCACATCTTTAATCCTTGGTGGTTTATATTAAGTTTCTAAAATGGTGCCTGTGTTTACAAACATGTTCAAGAGAGATGGAAATGGATGGGACTTTTAGAAGGAACATGTATCAGGATAGTGTCATTTGCTAAGTAGTGATTGATTTGTTGTGGTTTTAGGTGTGGTTGTCATCTCATTGAGTCAATGCAGTCTGGGAACCTTGTTTCTAACAGTCATGACATTGTTTTATTGTCTATCTGCAAATGATGTATGTGTGTCCATGCAGCATTCTGAGTCATTGCTTAAATACTGAAGAAATACTGTTAATGATGAATAAAACAATTAAACCATTCAATATCACTGGATTCAATAAAGGGCAATTCATTTTCTGTAAGTTACAGTTTAAACTAAATGAAATAAAAAAAAGACCTGCATCAATATTGCCCTGTGTACGAAACATAATAGAAAACCATTAGCTTCATAGATGTATTTGACTGCTGAAGACACTCCTAAATTGACCAGGCCAGCGCTTCTCCCTTACTGTTGACCTTTTAACCCCCACCATTTTCTTGGTGGCGGTCGATTTTCAGACTCTACTGATCCACCCAGCCGTGAGAACGTGAAATCCTGTTGTGCTGAGAATGACCTACAGTGCAATATGATATAATCACATACTGAAAATAACCTAGAAGAAAATACAGTGTCCATATAAATATATAAAGCACTGTGTGTGATAAAGAGTTCTGCATGTTATTTAGCAGCCTACACAACAATAACACTATCACAAGATGATGACACTATCTAGTGCACACTTTTTAAACACACCTTGCATAAATCCTAGAGAGCAAGGTTATCCCTATGTAACCTGTGGGATGAAACTCTTAAGATTCAAGCCACAAAAATACCTCAATTAAATGACAGAAAAAGGACTAAAAGAACGCGAATAACTTACATTGTCTGCCTAACCTGTCCTGCATCATGTTTGTAGAAGTTTTGATGAGCATTAATCCATTTGTGCGTGTACTAGCATACTAGAATGTAAGTAGGAAACGGCTAGCCAGGCTGTGCATGTGAAAGGGTAAAGTAGGAGGAGCTAATGTGAGCTAATCTCACTAGCTATTCCACCAGCCAGAGCTAACGATCTGTAAATGGTAGGAGACACTGAGGCAGGATTATTAGGAATTAGCTTCTGGTGCAGGGAGAGCCCTTCCACATATAGGTTCCCCATTCATACGCAGAGTAAAGCTGGTTGGCAGGGCATTAGCCAGGGCCGTACCAAAGGCATACAAGGCTTTCCCCCACGGAGGTGGGGGGCACCATCTGAGTTGTTGGATTGATTTCGGCTGACGTTCAGTTATGCAGATGACACACCGCTTACAGAAAGCCCATCTTTGGAACTTTATCGTTGGTTAATTGTATATAGATATGGTGCCGTAAGCTTGCCTCTGCTACTCAACCCTACAAATGACCTCTCTGTTTCGACATTGCATGTATGGAGTTGTTGTCGGTGGGAACATGCGAATAACACATATCACAGCTCAGATAAGAACAAAACTGTGATTACACACGGCCAAGATCTTATCCATAGTTGCATGTTCAGAGCCATTAGCGTACTATACAAGGGTGTTAGCCGTGTAGATAATTGCCCTTGTTGGCCTAATGTATGGTGGCTGACTAACCAGCACCACTTGTTCAATAATAGACTAGTGGTACTATGGGTGACAACCACCAGTGACACGGGAGAGCCAAGGGTGAAACCCTAGGACCTACCCGGGACAACACACACTGACACACACACACACACACACACACACACACACACACGTGCTCACACACATAAACAGACCTCACATACTCAGACACACATGCACACACACAGACACCCACAGACAAGAGGAAGGAGAGAGAGAGTAATGTTGTCTAATTGGGTTGAGCCCTGGTCCAGTGGCTAGCTGTCACTAGTGGTTAGCTTACAGGGATGTAGCATTAGCACATGCATACAGTCTGTCTGTATATCACGCTATTAATGTACTACTGTATTTAAGGCATTGTGCATATGTGTGTGTGTGTGTGTGTGTGTGTGTGTGGGTGTGTGTGTGTGTGTGTGTGTGTGTGGGTGTGGGTGTGTGTGTGTGTGTGTGTGTGTGTGTGTGCATATGCATGCTTGGAGAGCATGATGTTTACATGTAGGCTGCTATATGAATATTCTGTGTGTCAATACGTTAGAACACAACATCTTGGTAACAAGGAATCAGAGCCTTTGAAAAATGAAAATAAACAACATGAAGATGTACAAATCATCTAGTCTAGTCTAGACTATATGCGTTAACATCTGGTTTGAGCTAAGGCGTGTTTCAAAAGCTCTGTGGTGTTTTGGTTTTGTCCACTCAAAGACTGAGGAGAGACATAAGATCCGAACCGCAGCCCTTAATCCCTGAACACTCAGCTTTAACTTTCAGTTCTGCCCTGGCTCCAAACCCATCCCAGCTTATATGACATTGGAGAACTGGTCACAGCTAAGCCTAAGTAAGTAATATTTAGATAATTTCAATAAGAACTCATTACATTACTGAAGTGCTAGTGATCATTGAAGTCTAATGATGCCAACAGCATACATTTACATAATTGAAACTGATTTTTTTCCTTGTGAAGTATCGTTATGAGATTATGTCATGGTCTGTACACACATCCCTAATTTCCCGTCTGGGATTACTAAAGTTCAACAAAGTTATTTTACAAATGAGTAAACCACGAGATGATTTCTTTACTGCATTGCTTATACACTGATATGACTGATCATACCACAATCCACATCTCCTCCTGACTGAAGTAAAATGACTTACTATGAAAATCAGAACCTGTAACTTTAACTCGATGACACATCTTTGTACGGCAACAGGCTGCCATTTCCTAGCTACTAACAGGCAGACAACAAAAGCCATCCTGACTTTCATAGACAGCATTTGCCCAAAAGTTGACAGCAGGTAAAGAGATAAAAAAGTTGATAATTTTACTGACCTGTGGTTGCTGTTGGAGTGCATAAATAAAACCAAGAAACACAGCGATGGTACGAACAAAACATAGATTTCCCTGCACACACACACACACACACACACACACACAAACACTATGACTCGCACACAAACAAATACACACACGATACACACACACACACACACACGCACAATGCTCATCTCAGGCCACTCCCAGAGTATGCAAATACTACAGACGCACAGGCTTTCCTTGAGGACAATGAACAAACAAATGCAGTAAACAGGCAACTCAAGACACACACGCACAAACACACACGCACACACACACACGTACGCACAAGTCCACAATTACAAAGCAGCACCCAAAGACTCCTCCGGTCTCAAAGCGGTTTGTTCTCCTACTCACGCACCTCAGAAGATGGCAACATGCTGAACAATCACCTCTGGATGCTGGCAACTGTAATCGAAAGCACTTGGCAGTCCCTGAATGACTTCTTCGGCCAGCTATGTATTATTGATCAGCCTCAGGAACATAATATTGCAGGGCTGTGGGCAGAGTTATTAGGCCCAGATAATTAGTTTAATGGTAACGGGCAAAAAAGCAAGCTGGGCCTCGTAAATAAACCGCACGGAGACGACAGGATGGGATGGGGAGGGTAGGATTCAAAGCCTGGTGTGACCCGCCAGCTTGGGCGGTTCATGGGGGAGGAGGGGAGGGCCAGCGAGAGGTGAGGCTCGCTTGCGGGTGTCCTGAAACCCGAGGCAGGGATCTCTCACAGACCGGCCAGAGGCGGCCAGGGAGCACGCCAGGCCTGGGCATGCCAGGCCTGGGCTCCGACACGCGGACACCGGAAAGGCGATTGACGGGGTGGAGGTGTTGCATCCAAGTGGGAAAGATGTATTTGCAAAGCATATTTATGTATAAAAACAACAACAACAACAAACAACAAAAACATTCATATACAATTAGTAGGATCATTTAATTGCAAAACTGAACTCAAAAAACGCATTGCAAATGCCTAGGCTGTGTAGGTTTTTTATATTTTATGTTTAATGTGTCTTGTGTGTCTATACCTTTTTACATATGGAAGTAACTGTTTGTATGTATACCCAAACCCCATTTTGAATAAATCTTTGTCTTCTCCAAACTCGTTTCGTGTTTAGAATTATTATATAACAGCTAACTGTAGATAAGATAAGGATAAGTTAGATTGGTTAAGATAAGGTAAGATAAGATAATGTAAGATAAGACTAGCTCAGATGAAGACGAGTTCATTCATCAGTTACATATTGTCATTGCTTATATCATTTATCTCATTAGCCCACTTCTTAAGGGGACCCGATACCTGGTGGCAACTCTAGATGTCTCCTGATCTGCTCCAGTACCTAAAGTAACCTATTAGTGGTGTCCAGTTCACCTCTTAAAAAACACATTAACTCTGTTTTTTTCCCCAGCGGAGCTTTCAAAGACATTGTGTTCACCAACAGTAATACGAAGCTAGAAGCTAGGTGGAAGTGTGTGTAGTAATGGGCTGTTCATTGGACGGTACAAAGTCTCCCGGTGTTGAAATATTGATGCGTATTCGTAATTAGCTAGCTAGTTAGCTAGCAAGATACTGGCTTTGTCTATATATTGCTGAGAGTTAGCACATTTAGTGCTACAGCAACTGTGTGCCTCCTAAAAATAGACAAAAAGTAGTATTACAATTCCAAAAATAGTCCCCGGCCTGTAGAACATGCAACAAACATTTTGCAAAAATTAGCTGCTGATTTAAATTAAAAAAAAAGGACACGTACAATTAGGGAGGTTTAGGTACCACTAGTTATCTCATTCATCTATTCAGTATGACTAATATCACATTGTTTCCTGTCCTGTAAGCAAAATGACTGTACTAAAACCTGTATAACTCAATGTACACATAATCAGGGGTGAAAGTAAGCCGGTTCTGGCCGGTACGGCGTACCACTAAAAGATTTGCTGGGGGTACGCCGTACCAGAAAGAAAAAATACACTGTACTTGAAAAGATTTACACTTTCAGCATGATAACACACCTGCTAATGTCAAATTACCAGAAGCAACACGTTTTCCCCAATATACATTGCATATAACTCGTTCTGAACTGTCTCTGAATTGTGTCTGAACCCTCCGTGCAGTGTTTCACTCAACAGACAATGAGCGAAATAGCGCATGCGTACTGCTTAACCATCTTGCGCCAACGTGCACACCTGGTATCCAAAGTGTTTTAGTAGACAGACGTTTGTTGCAGAGTCTCCCAAATAAAAACAACATATACAGAAAAATATGTTGATGTTTCAATATTCTGTTTTTATGTGTGGAGTGTTTTGCTGGACAGACAACGAGTGAGCTACACAGCGCGCCTACGGCTTAACCAGATCTTGTGCCAATGTTCGCAGCTGGTAATCAAAAGTGTTTAACTAGACAGACGTTTGTTGCAAAGTCTCCCACATAAAAAAGCAGACTGTGAGAGGGGGTTCAGCACAGTGAACAGCATTATAACAGAGTATAGAAACAAACTGACGACCAGAAAGGCAGCAAACCTCCTCTTCATCAACACAGCGGGACCACCATGCAAGCAGTGGGATCCCCTTCCTTATGTAAAGACTTGGCTGAGCAAAGGAAGGAGAGCTGCTTACTCATCAAGCGGCATGGCTCGCCGTCAAACAGATGAGGACGGCTACTTCAAGCCTCTTGGGAATTTATTTTGAGTGTTTTACCTAAACTTTCACTTTTCTGTTCTGTTCCACTGTCCAAAATGAAAAGTCAAGATAGTTTTCTGCTGTTCAGCTAAAAAAGTTATTAAAATGGTTGTGATGTTGATGAAAATGATTCAATTTATTTGTAATCAAAAACTGATACAAGGGGATGAAAGAGTGATATACTAGTGTGATAAAAAAAGGACTACAGTGATAAGAAGTCCTAGTGAATGCTTGATAAGTAGGCTATAATAAATAATTAAGTGTATTTTTCGGTGCGCGTGCACTATGTCAATATAGTCAATATGATAGTACCAGCAAGAAAAAACTACTTTCACCCCTGCACATAATGGAATAGTCCATTAACAGAGTAGGCCAACCAAAAACCCTGCATCGAGCAGCTATGCTAACAGCTAACACTCGTCAATTCTCACCAATTACACGCGAGCAGCAGGGCCAATGGATGATCATAGGAGGGGTCATCAATCACCTAGCTTGCGGAGGAGTGTGTGAGGGGGTTAGGGAGGTGGTGTTTTATTTGGCCAATGATGAATCAATGAAGCGTTGATGTCTTTGTCCAGGATAAAGGCCCCCCCCCACCTCACCACAGAGCCCACCACATCCCCATTTTCTGAAGCAAGGTAAGCGCGACATGGCAAGTCGCTCCCCTCAAGCATGTCCCTTTCAGGGTTGGCTATCTCCAGCACGAGCTGACCTCATTTCCTGCTCCGCTGCCTCACAAATGGCTCGGTTTCCCAAGCTGCTGCCGCCGCCACCGCCGTCACCAACGCCGCTATCGTGGTAACCACGGTGATACCCGCCAGGCGACGGTCTGGCAGTCATAATGGCCACGCGATGGGAGCGGGACAAGGGTACGATGCCGGAGACCGACCTCCGAGGTTGACAGCTCTTAGCGACCGCCATAAACAACAGGCAGTGGCTGGCCGTCGCTCGGCGCCACAACGCTAGGGCTGTCCCCCATAAATGGACTGCATTTTAATGGTTATATTTAGCGGTCTCCCTGTCCACTACAGCCACTCAAAGGAGATTTACGGTTAATTGCCTGTCATTCATCCGCGCTGTTCCTACACCGATGGTGTCTGGTGAAACATGTCAGGTGAGGACTACCTCCTCAACAACAGTTGGGTTTCTTGCTCGAGGGCACTTTGGTATTGGTAATCTTTTTTGCTAGGAGGGGTTAAGGTAACCAGCAAGCTCTCTAGCTGACGCTACTAATTTGATCAAATACTGAAATCCCAACTTCCCGACACAAATTAGTCAATACTTGCTGTAGGTCTATTTTAGGCAACCAAAGAGATATTTCATGCAAGCTAGGAGTTAATAGGATTTATTTCATAACGGGTAACCTAGATGGTTCTGTGCTAAATCCCCAGAGTCTCAGATGCTGGAAAAAAAGACAACATTTTTGTGAGTCACCGTCTACTGACAGAGTAGGATTAGAGATTTGAAATATCTGATCCCCCAATAAACGGAAAAAGACAGCTACTTTTTATGTTCCAGTGGGTTGAGAGAAATAGAAAAGAACGCAAAATATGGACACAGTATGAACACAAAATATCTTAGCAGCTAATCTCATGTGCTAACTGTCTCTCAGTAACACACACACACACACACAGATAACAAATAGAATATACAAAATGCAATAAGATTTATTTAGTGCAAGAATGTATAATTACAAATAGAGAAAAATAGACGACAACAATTCTTACCAGTTTGCGATGTGACTACTTTTCAGCATGTGTAACATCCTCATGTGTCAGAAACAGTGAAATGTTTCATAACAGAGCACAGTGGGCAAGCTCTGAACGCAATTATGTTGTTGCCGTTAAAGTGGCATCAGGCAGCAGAAATAAATAAATAAATAAGTACCTGTTCTTTGTCAAACGCTGCCCACTCAAACACACACTCATTCGTTGAGTGCCTGCTGCATGCACACTAATGGCTGCAAGTTAGCAACGGCCAGGGACGACATCTTACATAAGCTCCCATCAATACCTGAGTCATCTAATTGTGCGCCGAAACACTCCATCCATGAAGCCTGCCTGTCTGACGGAGGTAATGTCAGGTTTCATGCAAAAAAAGTGGCAAACTTGACATTGTTGAACTTAACTTGCTGACCTTTGACCTGTTTTTGAAATGTTTGGCCCTGCCTTGCTTTAAAAAAAATAATAATTAGATTCCCTTTTTTGAGATGTTTTTTTTGTTGTGTCATGCCTTATGAGGGGACATAGAACCGGCACGCTGAAATAAAATAATTTTTTGTTGTATTACTGTATTCATAACGGCATTTTAGTTTGTGTGACCTTGCTCCTGAAATTATACAACACGACAGCCAATCAAAAGTCCTCCTGTAAACAACCATATTGGAGCACGGTGCAGTTCTCCTGGCTGACAGTAGATTTACTCACAGGCCGAACTGAAACCAAAGTCGGTTACAGAAGTAAATAAATAGTGGTGTGACCCTCGATGAGGACCCTTGTGAAAAAACACATTTACAAGGGGAGTCAGTGTACGAAAATGCTTTTGACTGGCATTTGGTTCTGTTTGCACCACCACGGTCAGAATCACCCTGGAAGGACAAGCCACGCCACACAAAGCTTGATTGATTAATAAGTTGACTCCCTTGGTGTGTGTGTGTGTGTGTGTGTGTGTGTGTGTGTGTGTGTGTGTGTGTGTGTGTGTGTGTGTGCGTGCGTGTGTGTGCGTGCGCGCATGTCTGAATCAATACGCAATCAAACACATGTCTTCCCAGCAGTCAATGACCGGGTTGATATTGTCTTTAAATTCAACAAAGAGCAGAAGCAGTTTTTTATTTTGTCAACAAGCACCATCACTAGACTGTGACTACGTCTACTTAACTGCGATTAATTAATCTGGCTACGATTGTGTCTGTAAATCCCTTGAAAGTAAACTCAAACGCAAACATAACATAAACTGGCTCTGGCTAGTACATCCCAATTGAACTCCTTATCCCATAATGCTGATTCAAAGACAATTAATGATCCATGCTCCCTGGGTACCACAGTCCCAGAGCCACTGATTGGCCAATCAGCAGCCAATCAGGGATGTCTTTAAGTAGATTTAAACAGACATGCTGTGATTGTCTGCTGCCAGACTGAGGGTGAGGAAGAGAAGAAGAGGAGGAGGAGGAGGAGGAGGAGCAGGAGGAGGTGGTGGGCTAAGGGGTGGGACTGTGGCGAATGTATGCGCGTCCTATGGCTGTGAAGGTTGATTGAAACGAGGCTATTGATGAGGCCATTGTCGTGGAGACAACAAAGTGGCGTGAATGCCTGACAAGATGGCTGCCGCAGCCGCCACCGTGGGCTGGCTGGCGGACGCCATTGTCTGGAGCCACCGGTGCGTGACTTCCACAGCTGTGTCCGTACAGGCTATCAAGAGCCACTTAAACCAGAAAATGTGAATTATGAGCTCGCTAAATTGACTTTTGGTAACATTGACAGTGCGTACGCGGCGTGCTGTTTCATGCAAGGATTTGATGTGGGGGATAAAGTGTTTTTTTACAGCTTGTTGTGCGTGGAAAAAAACATTGAAGGGACTCACAAAGGCGCAGTCCTCTTTTTTTCAGTTTATATATTTGTATCTGTTTATACATTGTGTGAAGGTTGGCTATTATATTGGATATCACACACTGGGTTTACTGCCTCTCAAATAATGTTTAGTATCACAATCACTGGAGCAAAGCTTGGTCAAATAAAAACACGACACAAATTAAACGCTCTTTGAAAATAACAAAGTAAATGCACACATGGAAGTTACTACAATAGCAGCTCCCATGTGTGTTATTTGAGGGAGAGGGCAAACCAAATGCCAGAGCTAATACTTCAGAAAAAGAGCTAAGCTAACTATTTGTATGTATGATTTCCCACAGATTTGTGATTTCAGAGGACAATGTAGTGAGCTTGGAAGCTTACGTAACATGCTAATTCGTCTAGCGGCAAAGTCACTGCCAATCATCGAGGTTATGGCTGCCGTCAATTTAATTCAATGTTCTGGAAATACATCAGGTTGGCTGAAATCGTTCAGCCAATCGTAATAATAGCTTTTGTTTTAAGGCCAGTTAATGAACCGTGGTCTGTGGGTTATTTGATGTCGTTTGAGCCAATGAGACGACCACGTCTTTGACTCCTGGGTATAATAATAATGGCCGACAGTGAGGATCACCTTGCCTCTGTTTCACATTTGAACATGTCTCTCTCTCTCTCTCTCTCTCTCTCTCTCTCTCTCTCTCTCTCTCTCTCTCTCTCTCTCTCTCTCTCTCTCTCTCTCTCTCTCTCTCTCTCTCTCTCTCTCTCTCTCTCTCTCTCTCTCTCTCTCTCTCTCTCTCTCTCTCTCTCTCTCTCTCTCTCTCTCTCTCTGTGTCTCCCCCCTGCCCACAGCCATGAGCAGTTTCTATTGGTTGGGATTGTATTGTGTTTCATTGAAGGTCAAACGACAACAAGAAAAGCTCACATCCAGTAGAAACAATGCTCAGGGTTGTGTGCAGTGCGTACAGTATCGTGGTTAGTGTTTCGTTTTTGTGAACTACAATGAGTTATCTTAGCACAGTGGATTCAATAACGCCACTAGACGCCAAGCAATGCCTATTGCTTGGTTGAATTACTCTTTCATACACTTTTATATACTTGGTCGTACACGTGACCCCTTTTGTGCAGGACTATGTACTTGGTAACACTACACAATAATAGTACATTAAGGAACCATTAGTTAATGGAGTAATAAGATTTAATTAACATGTCATGTTAACAAGTATTAATTTCTACATTTTTTATAGGGAGGGTTCTGGATAACCCTAAATTCCTAACCCTAATGTAGCTATAACCCTAACCTCCATGCTTATGCATACATAATAATGCTTATTAATGTCGATTAATGTACAGAATGTACCGAAATTATATTTCAGTGGAACCCTCCCAGAATGCACCTCTTACGAATCAGAGAGACTAAAACCAGTTTGTGGTGGTCAGGCTGCACAGTGTGAAAGGCAGCAGACAGACCCATTGATTGGAAAACCCGGGACTGTGTAATTAGCAGCTGTTATCATTAATGAAGGGCAAAGACAGGAGAGCGAGACAGAGAGAGGAGCCCCACTTCACTGTTAATTCTACAGAGCAACCCCTCTGTTAGAATCTAAAGACCACAGGCACTCAGCGGCAGAGTCATTCTATGACGTCTCCGGGTTGTGACGAAGAAGAAGCTATATTTGCTAGATCAGTGGTTCCCAAGCTCCTTGGGGGCTACACAACACAATTTGAACCAGACATTCGAGGCACGACAACTCAAAGACGTGAGGAATTTTATGTACATAATTACCAGGATGCAACCTCACAATATTTCAAACAGAGTAGGATGTCAAAAAAATATTACCCAGATACCCAGGCTCCTAAAAAAATCGGACAAATTGTAGAATGCGGCAAAAGTATGAATTGAAACACAGCAAGAAGCTGCAAGACGTAGGACAGCCCTAATTCATCAAAAAAAAAAAAAAAAAAAAAAAAAAACGAATCAATAATGAATCCCAAATCCTAAAAAGAGCTATTTAAACTGTAAACAGTACATCCTTCTCACTCGTTCACCGGTCGCCGGCGAATATGTCTTCACTACCCCACAATAAGAAGGTTCTGTGCTATAGAAACAGAGCCGCGGGCCCGTCTCGCTAGGTTGTAGCCTAGCGGGGACGAGGCATCGCTGGGGTACTGCTGTTCACCCCGGCTCACCCCCGACCGCGACCCGGACAATGCGCGCGGCGGTAGCTGTTATCAGCAGACGTGGACAGCTCAGTCGCTGGCACGGCCCCTCATCTATCTGTGTTCCCAGATAATACGACAGCTCTGATTGGTGCTTAATGGCCGGTAGCGTTTCAACCCCCCACTCCCCCTCCCCCCTGCCCTCCCCTGAATACTTTAGTGCCCTCCCCCCCCCCCCCCCAGTGTGTCATCTTATCCCCTGGACATGGAGGGGAGGTGGGGGGGAGCTGGCAGTAAACACACTAATCTACCGCAGGCCTTTATCTGATTCATTTGAATGGAGCGGAACACACACCCACACACACGCACACACACTCACACGCATACACACCCGTACACCTACACCAGCATCTCCGCTGGTCACGTGACCTCTTCCTTCTGTTATGATTAGCCCGTGTGGGACGACAGGACTGGGAGACCGGTTCGCCGCCCGGCGCCAAAACCCCCAAAACACATCGAGGTGGAAGGCCTCGATGGGGAACCTACAGGGAAACAAGCTGCGTTTTTTTTTCTTCGGCGACACGGGCGAGACGGGGAGGAGGGGAGGTGAAAGCAAAATGTCCGCTCGCATGAGGCCCTCCGTAAGTGACGGGCGAGACCACGCCGGCCCCGCGTCACCGCGCTCACAGCCAACAGGGGAGACCGCGGGCCAAGTCCCCGTCACTCTCTGCCATGTTGAATGGACATCAAACATCCCATAATAGTAAAGCAGAAGCAGAAACCCCGCGCGCGCATCCGCAATACGCTAGCGTGTAGTGTGTTTCAGAGACGCACGTGGAGTCAAAGTAAGGCACTGCCAAACAGAAACGTGTATTTAATGTAAATTATAAAATTATACTCATATCAGAAGCCCGTGCTTAGACCAAGCTCAGTGCAACATTCAGCAAATACAGAATATCTATAGGAAGAGACATTTACTGTATAATGTATCGCAATGATATTCAAACAAACCATTAGACATTACAAAAACCACAACGAAATGCATCCTGAACTGGTTTGATTGCGTTCAGACACGAGCCCCCTCCAGAGGGAAGGAGGGGCGGAGGGGGGGCCAGTGGCCCTGAAAATAGAGGTCAACGCGTCATTACCGCCCATAAATAGCTCTGCCACCATGCCAAAGGCACAAACAGAGGCTCAGAGGTGTCAGTGAGACATGTAAACATGTATAACAGATCTGACCAAGGCCATACTATTGTCCTAGATGTATCGTATGCATCGCATTCTATTATGTATTTATGTATTGGACCGCGATTAGCATGTTAGCAGACATGGATGCTAATATAGCTGCCATCTTGGTTTGTTCTCACAGTGAATCACAAGCAAACTGTGACCGTGACAAGATGTCAAAGTGCATAACACACACACACACACACACACACACACATTCAGACACTTGCACACACAGAGACACATGCGAACACACACAAACAGCCCCATTCTCTCTCTCTCTCTCTCTCTCTCTCACACACACACACACACAAGCACACATGGCCTAGCCCCATTTCGCTGCTCCCTGTTTGTAGGCCCTGACTGAGAGAGATAGAGTGATAAAGAGAGAGAGGGAAAGGGAGAGAGATAGAGAGAGGGAGAGAGAGAGATACGGGGGTAACGCAGCTTGCTACCACCACCCCCCCACCGCCCTCCCTTCTATTCCCCAGAATACATTATGCCCCCTGCTCTTAAGCCAGCTACTCTATTACCCAGCAGCCCTTGGGAAGTTTCTTATCAGCGTTGGCCAGCTGCAGCGTGAGCTAGCAACCGTCAATACCTCAAGACTTGTTGATGGAGTGATGCTGCTAGCGCGCACGCAAGAGAGATGCTGTGATTTCAAATTAGCATCTCATTTTAATTTTATTTTTTTGCATTCTTAAATATGCCGACGCAATCTATTGTCCGTGATTCAATTGTGTGTATGTGTGTGTGTGTGTGTTGATATGCTGGCGCGGTCTGGGGACCTGGCTGTGAAAGGAGTATAGACAGTGAATGAGGGATTATTGATTCTACGGCAAAAAGGATAGATCCATCCTATCTATCTTTCCACTTTTTTCACATGTTTTCAATTACGGGATTCACATTTCCCACACGTGGCCGGTGTCTCAGCACTGTGGGGACGCCGGGCTGAAGCCAGGCCCCGCAAACCTCGTCAGACAGCGGTGTAAACGCCCGCGGAGGGGCTCTGTGCGTCTGGACACCCTCACTACTGCTGAGCCGAAGAGAAACATGTTTTTGTGTCTCCCATCCCCGCAGGAAAACCAAATCTCTGGCACCAGTCAGTCCCCCCATCACCCCACCCCATCCTCCTTCGCTCCTCAATTCCAGTACTGGGTGTGTGTGTGTGTGTGGGGGGGGGGGGGGGGGGGGGTACCCACAATGCAATGCGTTGCTCTTTTGTGTTGAATTGAGCAACGCCTTGGTGCACTGACCTACTTTTTCGGCAGTGAGGTTATTCTGGGATGTCATTACCGGGATGTCTGCGGGGACATGATGAGGTGAACACTTGCTAGCCAGAGACTTGGGGGGGTTGGTCTGGCCGGCTGACGTTTCCCCCCACAGACGCGCTCTTTGAAATGGCTGGGGTGTTGGACTCCCCACCAGAAGGTACCGGGTTTGATCCCAGACGTCATGCATCCGACCATCCAGACTCCACGCCCATGGGCACGACGTTCCCAGCACCACCGCCTCATCCCAAATGACATGTAGCTGCGTTCACCGTGAGTCACTTCGGATCCGAGCTAAATGAAATAGCTAGCGGTACATCTGAGCACCGTAACCGCGGTGCCCAAACCCAGGGCCTGCGTTTGTCACTCGTGTTTTGGGTCAGCCGAGCCCGACTTTGCTAACAAGCCCAAGCCCAGGGGGTGTAACGGCTGAAAGGGCGGGTCGTTTTTTGTTTTTTTTTTGTACTTCCTGAACCTGGACACTTTGTGCTCTTATTGCCGTGGGGATTAAGTGGTGCCTCAAACCAAACCTCAGTGGGTATAAGTGATGGGGGGGGGGGGGTACGGCTGTGCGTCAGTGTGAGACGATGCTAACTACAGGCAGTGGAGACGCCGGGCCTCATCGAATACACCAGAGCGACAGCGACAACGGCCGCTCCAGTACGGCATCTGAGCGGTGGAAAACTACAGCCAATTGCAAGAGAGGAAGAGGGGGATGAGGAGGGAGATGGGATGTTGGCGGTCTGTTAAGAGCATCCAGATGCTCCTTCCAATGCTGCTGGAGTCGGAGCCAAGAACGCCCCCCCCCCCCCATTCAAAAAAAAAAAAAGGGGGGATACAAACTCTGCACCCATCATTCAGTCGGGGCTGCTAGCGATGAACGGCGGTGACTCGGCACCTGCTGCCACTCCGGCAGTTTGAAAGGACGGCGAAACTGCCGGCACAAAATGGAGTCCCAGCTGCTGGTGACGCACGCAGGCGGCGTCTGGACAGCAGGGGTGGAGGAGGACATCGACTTCAGGCTCGATTAAGCCCACCTTCGATCGCCCCAAGTCCAGCTCCGAGCTGCATCATCCCCCCCCCCCCCCCCCCCCCCAGCCCCACCCTCCCTCCTACCACCACCATCGCGCCCCCGGTCGTCAACTGCCAGGTTCGGGTTTTTTCTTTCTTTCTTTCTTTCTTTTTTTTTTTCAAAGGCAAATCTCACCGACAAAAAAAGAAAAAAAAAGAATCTCCATTTATACAGTTAAATCCTCCTCTGTCAACAACTAATACTCTGACATTTAATCAGGGTGACACCTGAGATAAAAAAAAAACCCACTCCGTGTCCGCCTTCGCCGAGAGGAGCGGAGGTGACATTTTGTCGCTCCCACGTGAGGCGGGGAAGGTTGATGCGGTGTGGCAGAGCGGGAGGGGACGTGCCCACCTACCCTAACCTAGCCCACCCTCACCGCTCCACACCGACGCCGTGCGCCTGTCCCTCCAGGCTGAAGAGCAAGACCCGACCGTGGCCCGAGGTCGCCCCCTACTGGTGTGAACGATATCGCAGGCCAACAATAGGCACCGCTGGGTTCCGTCAGGCCACATTAGACATGTTTATACGGCTTTTGTCATGGAGATTCTGAATAAAATGTGCCTACGTAACTAAGAAAGTCCAACTAAAACGAGGCCACGATATGAATAAAGAGAGAGGACAGGAAAAACTGGAGAACTCAAAGGGAGTGACAGACAGGGTTTTTACTTTGAAGCCGAGGGAGAGACAAAGTAGAGACCGAAAGGGAGAGAGAGAGAGAGAGAGACTTGTGCCAAGATAAACACTCGCAGAGAGCAGCCTCCAACAGCTTTGCACTAATCATCTGTCAGTCGGAAACCCGGGACAGCCAGAGGGAGGCTGAGGGTCCGAGGACGTCCCACAGCTCCCCTCCAGTCCGTCAACACAACTGTCCGTCGAGGAACGTCCACAAAAGACTGCTTTGTTAATGCCACTTACATTTCAGGCAATCAGGAGACAGTGGTAGTGAGACACATCGCAGCAGTTGGTTTGTATTCGATGTCCCCCCCCCCCCCCCCCCGCCCAAGTAATTTGCATTTAAAACATTTTTTTAATACAAAAGTGATTTCGTTTTGGAATAACACCGACAATGTGATGCGAGAAAATGTTGTATTTAGGCAGTAAGGTTTTGTAGGATTATGTCTGAATAATACATATTACACATACAGACACTGTGGATGTCAAATAACTTTGGGAGAAAAGATAGAAAAGAAAATCGCCACCATTTTGACTCAAGTGGGCTATAAATGGATTTGATTAGGCCAACACTGCCATCGTGTGGAAATATTCATCATTGCACTTTAATATCAATTTCAGGAACAAAAAGATTTGATTACATATCCACACTTTGTTAAACATTCAAAATATCTGGGATAAAACGTGTAGACTATATTACAGTTATATTACATTTAGGGTCTTACAGACATGCAGAAACATCTGGTTATTTAAAAGGACCCATTCATTTCTGGCCTACTGCAAATCATCAAGACTTTAACAAAGTTAGTGTGTAGAGGTGCATCCAGTGTATGCGTTCGTAGATTCTCGTCTACTTTGCTTCATAAAAGCATTCGAAATATGTGCGAAAAACAGGGAGAACATTGGACCTTGGTTGCCAAGTTCTAATCTCCTGTATGTTGGGTCTGTTGGCTACTCTGCACAAACTCCAAACAGTCCTCCCTGTCTGCCACCAAAACACACTCTGTACAGCCATGCACATACATTTCAGTAATGGCAATATCATTAAAAAGATACCAGTATTTTTCTGGTAACCATAATTAAATAACGTATATATTAAAAAAAACAAAAAAACATGTAATCAAGTGGAAGGATCCATTTAAACAATAACATGACCAGAAAAACAAGGCTACAGCAGTGTTGACACATTAACACAACCTTCGCAACGCCCGGACGCGATAAAGAGGCTACACATCACAGTGTTTCTTCCGAAAAATAGAATTATTTGTCAGCGTTGGAGAGAGAGAGAGAGAGAGAGAGAGAGAGAGAGAGAGAGAGAGAGAGCCACCCTTGGGTCTCTCTTAGGTCGCCGTGGGCCCCGCTCCCCCCCCCCCCCCCCACGTGATCGAGGTAGCCCAAAATGTTACTGCAGACCAAAACATGTGTGCGGGTCTCCCATTAACTCAGCACGATGCTCTCGATGTCGCCCCCCAGTGGCTGGAAGTGGGGCTGCACCCCGCGGCCCCGCTTCACTGAGATGGGCAGCAGCTCCCCGTTGGTCTTCATCAGGTCTATCCGCCTGGAGAGGTCCACGTCGCAGTCGATGCAGAGGGCGCAGCGCTGCGCGTAGTTCACCAGCGTCTCCTCGCCGTGGCGGAAGGTGCCCACCAGGGCGGCCGTGTCCTTGCACGCCAGGTGCAGCTCGGCGATGGACGCCGTGTTGGCGATGGTGTTGCGGTCGATGCCGTAGTGGCGGAAGGCCTTGGTCATGTTCTTCTTCTTGTTGTAGGCGGCGAGGACCTGCTTGTAGCGGTGGATGACGTACTGGATGCCCGTGGCTTGGGGACGGAAGAAAGTAGCAGTGAATTCCCCGTCTCCTTTGTGTTTCTCTCATAATAATAATAATAATACCAGTAATTATAGTAATTAGGGAAGCACCGATACTGATTGCAGAACTCGATATAGGTCTGATACTGTGATCGTGTACACGTTCTGGTACTCTTCTCGGACTTTGATACAACCACACCAGATTCCACTTTGCGGCAGTGAGGCGTTAACCTTTTGACAGTAGAGCCGGTGGGCAGAGCATGTGAACCAGTGTGGATGCACACGCCAACATTGGAGATTGTACCATTTTCATTAACGCTCCAGACACACACAGTAAAATCAGGTTCAGCATTTACAATACAAATGCACACACACACACGATACAATAATGACCATGGAACAGTCCAACTCATGTTTTGTTATTCTTATAGTATGTTAAGTTTAGTGACCACAGGGGCTGCGGTGAGGTGAATCAGTGTTGGCTGCTGTGTATTATCCATACTGCCGACTCTATACTTTATTATCAGTTCCTCCTTTCCTTAATGCCAGAGTGAGTGTGTTACAGAGGATGGATCCCCGACCCGAGTCCGATAGACCCGACGGGGCGGGTCGGGTTCGGACAAATATTTAGAAATTATGCTCGGGTTCGGGTCGGGCTCGGTCACATCTGCCCGATTTTAAATTTTTAATTTATCCGCCCGCGCATGTTGTGCTCATCTGTTTGTTGACATTTCCAAATGCCTTGCAGTTGCTTAATAGACCCCACCTTAATAGACCCTTAATAGACCCCACCCAGAAGGTCTTTTTATTGTTGCTGGGGATTTCAACAAAGCTTGCCTCAAAACTGTTCTTCCCAGATTTGTGCAATATGTACAATGTCCTACTAGGGGGGACAATACTTTGGACCATGTCTACTCCAACCTGAAGCAGGCATACAAGGCTGTCCCCCTCCCCCACCTGGACACCTCAGATCACCTCTCTTTGTTCCTTGCTCCGTCTTTCACAACACTACACACAAAACATGCCTGAGACAAAGAGAATCACAATATGGCCAGAGGGCGCACTCATCCAGCTGCAAGACTGTTTCCAGAGCACAGATTGGTCAATATTCGATCACCTGGATATACACGAACGCACTGATGCGGTGCTGTCCTACATCAAAAACTGCACAGACACTGTTACTGTGGAGAGGCGAATCCGGGTCTTTCCTAATAAAAAACCATGGATGAACGCAGTTGTAACGTCACTCCTGAGGGCTCGCAACTCCGCCTTCCACTCAGGTAACAGTACTCTGTACAGCACAGCCAGATTGGACCTCAGGCGTGGTATCAAAGCTGCAAGAACGGAGTACAGAAGGAGAGTGGAGTCGTATCTGGAGGACAACGACTCCCGGAGGGTCTGGCAAGGCATCCAGCACATCACCAACACCTCTCACTCTCCAAGAGCATCAGGTGAGGCGGGCACTCAAATCCATAAACCCCAGGAAAGCTGCTGGTCCGGATGGAGTCCTGGGTAAAGTGCTCCAGGCCTGTGCTGACCAACTGGCTGGTGTCCTGACTGGGATATTCAACTCATCCCTATGTCTGGCAGTTGTCCCGTCCTGCCTGAAATCAGCCACCATCATCCAGGTGGCGAAGAAAACAGCCATCACAGACCTCAATGACTACAGACCAGTTGCACTGACTTCTGTAGTCATGAAGTGCTTTGAAAGGCTTGTTCTCCACCACCTGAAAGCCCACCTCCCCCAAAACATCGACCCTCATCAGTTTGCTTACAGAAAGAACCGGTCCACGGAGGATGCCGTTGCCACCGCCCTCCATACAGCTCTCCAACACCTGGACGTGCCTGGAACCTACGTCAGGATGCTGTTTGTCGATTACAGCTCGGCGTTCAACACCATCAGCCCTGACATCCTGGCCACGAAACTGGCAGTCCTGGATTTTCCGCCTTCCATGTGCTCATGGTTTAAAGACTTCCTCACCAACCCGCCACAGGTTGTGAAGCTGGGTTCGCTCTGCTCCTCCGCCCTGTCTCTCAGCACCGGCTCCCCTCAGGGATGTGTACTGAGCCCCCTCCTGTATACTCTCTACACGTACGACTGTTCCCCCACTCACCCCTCGAACTCCATCATCAAGTTCGCCGACGACACCACGTTGGTGGGCCTGATCACGGGGGGCGATGAAACAGCCTACAGAGAGGATGTCCAGGAGCTGGCAGAGTGGTGTAACAGGAACAACCTGCTGCTGAATACTGATAAAACCAAAGAGCTGGTAATCGACTTCAGAAGGCAGAGAGGGGACCACGCACCGCCGCTAATCAACGGAGTAGGCGTGGAGAAAGTGGCCTCCTTCAAATTCCTGGGGACCCACATCACCGAGGACCTGACCTGGTCGGTCAATACGACGGCTGCCATCAAGAAGGCCCGGCAGAGACTCCACTCCCTCCGGGGTGCTGCGGAGGAACCAGCTAGAGGAGAAACTACTGGTGTCCTTCTACCGGGCCACCATCGAGCCGGTGCTGCTGTACTGCAAGACCGTCTGGTTCACTGCCTGCTCTGCTGCAGACAGGAAAGCGTTGCAGAGGGTCACCAGGTCAGCAGAAAAAATCATCGGCTGACCTCTTCCCACCCTGGAGAACATTACCAGCTCCCACGGCATCAGCAGAGCCGTTAAAATAATAAAGGACCCCTCACACCCCGGACATCATCTGTTTAATCTGTTGCCATCAGGGCAGAGACTCAGGTCCCTCAGGTCCAGAACAAACAGACTGAAGCTTCTATCCCTGGGCCACGAGGTTACTGAACTCTGCACCTCGCCTTCATACCTCACCCTCAATATAGCATGCACTGTCACTTTACATGGTCATTTCATATCGCCACTTTATATTTATCTTCAGGTCCCTTTTGATTTTCTATTCTTATCTTTTATCTATTTATTCTTTACCTTATATTCACTTCAATAACCTCATTTGTCATTTCATTCCATTCATTGTCATTCTCATTCCGTCATTCCGTATGTGTGTGCATTGTTTTCAGTATGTGTGGGCCATATAACTATTTTTATGGCCTCTTAACTTCTCCTTCTACACTTCTCCATTTATTGTTTTTTTTTTAAAACAATAAATTGAATGCACTATTATTGTGGTAGCTACTGTAATTTCGTCATGTCCTATGATGTGATTACAATAAACACTTCTTGTATCTTGTATCTTGTAATAAAGGCAGGCTTTCATAAACACAGACGTAAATGTGTCATTAGTATGAAAAAAGCTTGATGCCTGTCGGGCTCGGGTCGGGTTCGGTTACTGTTCTGTCCACACTCTAGTGTGTTGGCCTCACTCATTCCACCATACAGTCATCCCACTCATCCTTCTCCGTTACTAAAGGGATGTCTCTTTCATTTCACGCTGGTTCATGTCTAAATGTATTGACGCTCCCAGGGGCTCTGGGTTTATATGCTAGGTTTGTGTCTTTTCTTAAAGGCAAACGTGCACTTGCATCGTGCAAACCCTTAATATACACAATGATTATCATAAGAAAGGTCACATTAGCAGCAATGTTGTATATTTAATTTGTTACAGTCAGCAAGTGAGGAAACTCTGATAAAAACATGTTTTTAAAGTCAGTGTTATAACTGTGATGGTATTATTAAGATATTATATCTGTATTATATTACCCTGTTATACCCAAATGTAAGCACTTGTACTTGTACTAGGTCTGATAAAAAGTGTTACCGGTGCATCCCTTATTATTATTATTATTATTATTATTATGTTCATATAATATGTATTGTATTAATAAAATAAGAACAAACAGAGCACAGAATAAATGACCTAAATGAACTGAAGGACTCCCACCTCTCTTCCTGCTGTAGTCCTTCCCCCTCTTCCCTCTCTTCCTGTCCTTGCTGCGTCGCTTCCTGCGGTGCTCGCTGGTCGCCACGGAGACGTCCGTGGACGCCGAGGCGTCCGAGTCGCTGGCGTGGCTGAGGGAGTCGCTGGACCCCGCGCGGTCGCGCTCCCTCTTGCGTGCGCGGGCCTCCGTCTGCTGGGGTTTGGGGCCTGCGGTGCCGTGGGAGAACCCCCAGAAACGGTCGTGTCATTAGATTAGATTACATTCAACTTTGGGTCATTCTCAGTATTTTTTAGATATGGGAAGGAAATGAGTTCTCTGTATTTGACCCATCCTATGGTACTTAGGAGCAGTGGGCTGCTATGTTAAGCGCCCGGGGAGAAAGTTGGGGGTTCAGTGTCTTGCTCAAGGACACTTCAACATGTTAGACAGTTGGAGGAGGGGGAATCGAGGGGGTCGAATCGAACCCGGGACCTTTTTCCTGGGAGTTGAACACCCTGGCCACTTTCCAAGCCCTAACTTCATATGAGCCACAGTATTGTTTTTACACACACTGTCATTACTGAATTAACATTTTAGTAAAGGGGGGGGGGGGGTGATTCAAACATCACCCACTAACCGACACAATGAATATTGATTTAAAAAAAAGTAAATTTTGTATACATATTCAGGGGTATAATTGGTCAAACGTTATCCCCTAGCTGGCATCAATATGTCACCTGACCTACGGTGACCAGGCCGTTACCGACCAGAGAGTGACCGACCTTCAGCGGCAGTGGCGGCGGCGGTGGCGGCGGGCTGGCTCGGCGGCACGTAGGCAGTCGAGGGGCGGTTGCTGGTGAGGTTCTCGATCTGGCTGCGCAGGAACTTCCTGTCCTGCATCAGGTCTTCCACCTGCCGCTCCAACGCAGCGATGCGGTCCTGCTTCCGCTCCAGCAGACACTGCAGCTTGGTGATGGTCATCAGGACCCTGGGCGGGAGACCCTCAGTAGCAGACCCCGCTGGAGGGGGAGAGAGAGAGAGAGAGAGAGAGAGAGAGAGAGAGAGAGAGAGAGAGAGAGAGAGAGAGAGAGTATAAACAGTAGGTTTATACACAGAAAAAAACCTGGTTAAAGGCAGAGTAACTAAGATGCAGTCATTATCAAATTGAGGGATCATGTATGTTTACATGCAAAGGTTCAGACAGAGCAGATTTTCATAAACAAAAGGGATAAATTATGCACCCTGCATTGTATGAGAAATGTCACACTGATTTATTGGTTAACCCAATATTTGCATGGGTTAGTATAGCTATTACTACCATTGAAAAAATAATGATCCATAAATTTGTTTTTACGTGCCAATGAAGACCTCAATTTAATTAGTTAGTGTTCATTTAAACAAAAATTCAAAAAGATTCATTTACACAGATTCAAAAGGAAATAGCCTAAAACATTTGTATACAACGAGTCTTTCTGTGTTTCGTACACGACATGGCGCTGCTGGGCGTGTTGTCCTGAACCACATCGGGTCCGTTACCCCCCGTGTGGAGGTTCTCCCACTTGATGATGCTCAGCTCGTCCTGCTCCTGTTTGGGCCAGGCCGGGTTCAGGGCCCGGTGGTCCCCGAGCCTCACTGAGCTGGAGTCTATCTCGGGAAGAGCCCCACTCGGGGAGTAGGAGGACGTCTGCCACAAAGACGACATGGTTCCTCGCAAAGCTGTTAAGAGACAAGGAGCAAAGGATGGTGAATTAAATAAAACAAAACTAAAGAGCTGAGAAGTCAGACCGTCTCGGTATTAGGGAGGGACCAGACCGGACGTAGTGGATCGCATCATTCACCATCGCTTCATGTTTCCATGGAAATGGTACCCAGACGGACCACAACATCTCCATCACAAGTGCAAACCAACCGTATCGCATGGATTAACATGCATTTGACCACGTAGGAGCTACACTTAGCATAAACACACTATACGATTATATGTAATCACATATACGTTTACGTATCATCGTATATGCGCGTACAGTGACAGCTCGTCGTAGTATGGGCTGTATCGCATGATAGTGGAACTACAATTTCTTACGGCTAGCAAAATGGAAGCTATGAGCTGCAATTCACTGGCTTGGAAAATAACCAGCGAAGCTTTCAAACTTACCTTTCCACCTCTCAAACGTGATGGAACGCGTCCTCCTCTCTGTCTGCGCCGCACTGCGTTAATTGTTAACCCAGATTTAGATATTTCTAGCGATTCTCTTTCACAAAGCGTTGACCATTGGGTACAGTGGAAACATCAACCCGCCTGTGGCTGCGGGGTGGCGCTAGAGAGCCGCTTTGTCTCCGAGCAGGCACCGCTCTTCCAGCAGAGAGAGAGAGACGTTCATCTATCAGCATTAATTATTAACCAACCAGGAAATACCAGCGTCCTGGATAGGACTCATATTAGAACAAAGTTCAATCATTAACGTCTTAATGAAAAAAAAAATAGAAGGTCAATTCTTCTTAGAAAGAAATATATTTCTAATATGCAATGGTGCCTAACATAGAATCATATCCATAGGCTACAAATAAAACGGACATGGTATTATTGTTTAGGACTCTTTATTTTATATATTTTTTTCCAGTTAGACTAAAGTTCTTTGGCTACATTGAGACAAATATTGGTCCCATTTAATACCTTATCAGGCCCAAATACTTATATTATATATTACAATAATAATAGTATGCCTACTACACTTAATACTCATCATCTTACTACCAAATTCATTTGCAATGAGTAAAAATGTTCACAATACTAACATTTTTGATGTTCAATACGTACAGCTGCCATTTTAGAATACACAGAGTGTTATTGAACAAAGTTGGCAGTTTATGATTAGGTCATCTTGTGTAACATATCTAGTCAACCTAAATATAGAATATGTTTGCACAAAGGTTAACACAGCTCCAAATCAACCACTAAATACAATGTTACGTTTTAATAGGCTATACTGCGTTAGTCTAGTAATACAAAAATAGCACACGGCGAGGTACTTGGTGGTGGATTGATCCAAACAGGGTTTTCTTTGTGCACATTGGGTTAAAAACTGCATATATAATCAATACACAACTTTTAAAAGACTAACAAAAAATAGAAAGTCTCCACTGTGGAACGGTTTTGACCAAACAAGTCCTTCATGTCAACATTTCATTACCTTCAAATATTTATACATCATCATCATCATCATCATCACCATCGTCATCATCATCATCATCCAACAGATGTCCTTCTTCACAAAACAAAAGCTACTACATGCAGAACACAACGATTGCATAGCACTTAACATTAGCGGTAAAATCACAATCACTGAGTGTTGGAGCAGCTATAGCCGATGACACTGACCCTTCAAAGGTACTTAATGTTTGTTTTCAAGTTGAGTCTGATAACACCTCTAATTCCCATAACAGTTAAAAACCAGGGCTTTGCATAGTGCATACAGTGGTAATATATTATAATTAATATAATCAAGGCGTTCTGTAGATCGGACCGTCAAAATGCAGTTCATGCCACACTGAAAGCAAGAGGCTAACTGGACGTCACAGTAAGTGTTGGTAGCCAACGGGTGAGTATAAATAACTACTAGTGCCAGGAGCTCCATGTCAACGCTGGTTATCATATTATCTAGCTGTAGAGTTTCATCACCAGGAGCCAAAACACTGATCCACTGAAACAGAACCTCAATACACACTGACGATGAGGAATCCTACACGGTGGCATTGGATTTCAGGGAGATTGTAGAATTGCTTTTCATGCTACAGGACAATGGGCGGTCCAGAGATGTAAAAGCAGGGTGCACTGGCCACAATGCTAAACCTATAGCCAGATTCAACGCTGACTAACTTCTCGTAGTTCTGACACTAGCTTATCTTAACCGCTCTCTCTCCTTCCCTTCCCGCTCGCCCCCACAGAAAGTTCCGGAGTGTGACAGTTGGACCAATAAATATTGTAAATGGTGTAAATAGTGTTAGTTCAGTTGTTTCTTTTCTCTTCTGTCGGAAAGTAGCAGAACCGCTAGGCCCAGTCAATGCTCCCTACTGGCTCCATCTGTCTGTGTCTGTCCAAGTCTGTCTTCCTGTCCCCTCCCTGCCTGTCTCCTTTGTCTTTCTGTCTGTCCCCTGTCTATCTGCCTGTCTGTCTGTCTGTCCAAGTCTCATTTGTCTTTCTGTCTGTCCCCTGTCTATCTGCCTGTCTGTCTGTCAGTTGCACTGCTGGGCTGTCTGCCCCCCTGTCTGTCCCACTGCTGGCCTGTCTGTCCCCCTGTCTGTCTGTCCCACTGATGGGCTGTCTGTCCCCTTGTCTGTCTGTCTGTCTGTCACACTGTTGGGCTGCCTGTTCCCCTGTCTGATGGTCGGTCTGTGTGTGTGTGTGTGTGTGTGTGTGTGTGTGTGTGTGTGTGTGTGTGTGTGCATGTGTGTGTTTGTGCGTGTGTGTGCGTGTGTGTGCGTGTGTGTGTGTGTCTAGTGGCAGATGGCCAGCAGGAGGCGTTTGTAGTCCCCGCTGCACTCGTCTCTGATGGCGTCCTTCAGCGACACGTCGTACTTCTCCAGGTACATGTCTTTGATGGTCTCCAGGTCATACTGGTCAGGGATAACATTATCATTAGTATTACCTTACAGTACATTAGTATTAGTTACAATATTATGACTCAGGTACAAACTCTTCTTACTGCACTCATTTTGGCTCACACAAAAAAAGTTGATTACCAAAGTAGCAGCGTACAATGCAGTACTGTATATTATACATTACTATTGTATAATACAGATCTTGGATAATATAAAAAAACAGAGATATAACATACAGTTCAGTCTAATGTAGATATGGTATATTATAGTTCAGTACAGTAGTTTAGTATATACTCTATAGTGTGTATATGTATATTACTATAGTAGTATAGTTACTTTGGTGGGTTGGACAATAATGATAGCATAATGTAGTATAGAATCGTATAGTATATATGCACACACACACACATATATATATATATATATAGCATTATAGCGTTACCTCAGAGCAAGTGACGATGATGATAGTATAGTATAATGTAGTATAGAACAGTACCATAATATACAGTTTAGTAAACACATATATGTTTATATATTACTGTAGCAGTATAGTCATAGCGTTACCTCAGAGCGAGTGACGATGATGCGTATGAGTGTGTCATCGTCGGTGCCGGCTCCCTTCATGGCTTTGTTGATTCTCCTAGCGAAGTACAGCTGGGGGTTCTTAGCCGCTCGCACTGATGGGAGGAATCGGTAACGCTAGCGTGTGATTGGCCCGTCGCTGTCACGTGACATGAGTCAACAAGAAGTAGATAGCCATAACAGCTATCTGTTGCTATCAACTGTGAGGCCCAACAGTTTGCTAAATACATAACAAAATACTGAAAGAAGTGTAGACAAGTAGTATATAAATAGAATATAGTATAATAATTAATATAATATAAATTATCCAACATATATAAATATTCTATTGGCAGATACAGTCTTGTAATTGCAATTTAAAAACTGTTACTCAAAGATAGAGGCTTTAAACGGCACACATAATATAATACTAATAAAAGAGTGACTGTTCCTAAATACAATATTGACTGTAAGTAAGTAAGTGAGAGGGCGTTTGAAGGTCATACAGACCGAGAGCGATGTAGCACTTCTTCAGGGTTCCACTGGTCTCGTTATCGATGGCGTCCAGGATCTCTGTTCCGGACAACTACAGAGAGAACACAACACTTAGAACATGAAACCATCGAAACACCATGGTCACAAACTAAGACTCAAGTTAAGTTAAAATTATGCCAGATGCTTCTACCAAACTGTCATGCAATTGCAGCACGAAAACATAACGATTACTTTGTAATTTAATTATTCTTTGTATGTTCTATTCAAACATGGGAATAACACTGTCAGGATCCGGAGTTCAATTCCCACTAGGAGTATGCACTCATGTTATTGTAAAACACTTTGGATAAAAGTGTCCACAAAATGGCACAATCATATGTTTTTATGTTCTTGCTGGTTTAGATAGCAGATATACTGTAGACCTTGATGATGAAAGAGTTTCATTATGATCAATTGCAATGCATGCATAGGGCTTGTCCTACCTGCTCATAGGCCTTAAAGGTAGCCTGCAGCTGGAGGTAGTTCCTGCTTGCCAGGATGTAGCTGAAGGTGGACTCGTCTGTCCCGAAGCATCCCTCCCCAGCCTGCCGGGAGAGAGGGGTGTATTGTAAAACCCTTTGATTCACGCTTGGACATCGCTAACGACGACACAGCAATGCTAAATGTCCGTAAGGGGAAGCTGATTTGTTGGGAGTAGTAGCTAGCTGGTAGTGTTGTGTTGGATAGTAGCAGTGCTTTTGTTTGTATTTACAGGTGTGTACATTTATACATCCTATCATAATGTGTTACCACACATCATTATTGCCGGTCAAATAATTCAAATTGATCAATTTACTGCAATACAAATAAAATAGTACTGAACAAAAATGACTGCTGGCATGTTAATGAACCACTGCAACCACAGCACCCCCTCTGGTGAGAAAAGGGAGTGCTACACACATTTCTGATTGGCTCAAACTGGTGCCAGTGTGACATGGCTGCACCTGACCCCGATTTGACCACGCTTCAAGCTCCATGCGACACAGCGCTCACACACAACGGCGTTATTGCATTATGTCCGAGCGATCCTTCAAGATAAGATAAACGTACATTGGATACATTGCGTACTTTGGAATGAGACGTAATTCCATTGGGGACAAATAGCATCTAGTCCCCTGACTGGTACCTCAGCCAGGGTAGTGATTTTTTTTTTTTTCAACAGAATTTGTGACATCACAGTGATGTCTACCTCAAACAGTGAGGTGGCGTCCTGTTCGGCCAGCTCTTCGTCCACTTCATAGCTCTCATCTCGGTTACCCTGCAGGGGGGACAGGGGGTGGGGGGAGAGAGGGGTGAGAGGGGGGATCAAGAAAGAAAGAGGGAAAGAGGAGCGAGTGGAAACAGAGTGGAGAGAGGGAGCAGATGGAAGCAATAGGAATAGAGAGAAAAATGAGAGAGTGGGGGAAGAAAGGGAGTGATACACAGGAGAGAGAGAAGAAAGAGAGGAGGAGAAGAGAGAGAGGGCGGGAAGGGGGGGGGGGAGAGAGGGGGAGAGAGGTCAGCTGTATGGGAATGTGAGGTTCCTCTGTCTGTCTGGAGCCACCCTATCCTCACCCCATGTTACTAATGGATAGGTACCTGGAATGCTGCCAAACAGAGAGAAAGAGTCTGTGTGTGTGTGTTTGTGTACCTTATTGTACCTGTGTGTGTGTCTGTGTGTGTGAGAGAGAAAGACAGAGAGAGAGAGAGAGAGAGAGAGAGAGAGAGAGAGAGAGAGAGAGCGAGAGTGTGTACTTGTGTGGAATAGAGAATGTGTGTGGGTATGTGTGTGTGTGTGTGTGTGTGTGTGTGTGTGTGTGTGTGTGTGTGTGTGTGTGTGTCGGTGTGCGTATGTTTGCTGCTATGACTGCTTGTGTGAGAGAGAGACACACAGAGAGAGAAAATGTGTATGAGGTATGTAGGAAAGAGAATGTGAGTATGACTGTGTCTATGTTTGTGTGTGCCTGCATAAGTGTGAGCATGTGTATGTACCTGTGTGTATGCTGGTGTGCATACATATGATTGTAGCTGTGACTGTTAGAGTGTGTGTGTGTGTGTGTGTGTGTGTGTGTATACATGCGTCTGAATGTGTGCACTTACATGCGTGCATATCGATTTGTCAAGAGTCGATTTGTCAAGAGTGAGGCAATCTTGACTCCCAAGATCACTTCTTTGTTACAGCCTGAGTGTTGTGTTTGCAACACATACTCGACTACGACTCATAAAACGACTCATGTTTCGTTCCTGATATTTGCTGTGCAGTTCTTTGGTTGAGCAGCACTTAGAATTTAATGAGACGCTCCATTATGGACAGTGTGCCTCGGTGTCTTTCAGCCTCGCTTCTGAGTCATTCTGGATACAAGTCTCTGACTGTAACATGTATGACTAAATGTTTGGCTAAATGTATTGCTTAACATATGGCTAAAGGTATGGCTAAATGCGTGACATAATGTATTGCGAAACATATGGCTAAATATATTGGTAAATGTATAGCTACATTTACGGCTAGATGTATGATTAAATATTATGCAGGAGAGGGATGGTTTGGGCTCCATGCAGGCCTCGGCACCATGGACTTGGTGTGCTTATTTCTAAAGCAACTTTTGGAATAACATGGAGTCCTACACAGGCAGGGGCAGTTAAAGACTTGTTAACAGCATTAGAAGGACTGTACCTGGAGCAGAGCTGTGAGAAGGTTCCTCACATCCCCGCTGGTGTCTCCTTCAATGTCCTCCTCAAGGTCACGCTCGTGGACTATATCATCACAACACACAAACATCAATGTGACATTGAGAAGGATAACACTGAAAAAGACCTTTTGAGAAGGACATTTTCAGAAAGAAAAGATCAAGTGAAAGGGATTTAGTTATTGGATTTTTGCTGCTGGATGGACAGTGATTCCTGTTCAACTGGATTGTATCTGAAATGGGCAAAAACTGTTTAGAAGTAATTTCGTAAAAAGAGGTAAGGCAGGAGTAACTCAACAACTATTATGTTTGTTTGTTTGGCATGAACTATACTTTATCCCTTTAATAATTAACATATTCAGCTGGCTTGCTAGCTGAGTCTCACAATCATTAGCATCTTGTTAGCTCAGTTAGCTCAGTTCATGACACAAATGAATGTCTGTAAATATTTTAAGCCTATTTTGATTATTTCCAAACGGTATTAGTAAGCCTGTTAAACTGAATCACAAAGAATGTCACAAACAACAAATAACAGTATATGAACAATTACTGTTTACTGTAAAGACATATATTTTGTGCTGAGAGGCATAGAGAACACAGCGTTTACTAAAAACTGTGCTTAGTCAACACCATGGAAAAGCATGTTTTTTTAGGGGAAATCAACAGAAGTAAGTACAGGATGGGAGGTTCTCATTAGCTGTCTCTCACATTGCATGAATATCTGACCGGGTCAAACCCAAGAGCAAATGACTCACAGCTTCACTTCCCTGAAGGTTCATAATCAAAGGAAGTAGATTCAATTGTGTGCTAATATGAATGTGATTGAGGATTATGTCCGGTCAAAATGACTGATGACCATGTGAAACACAAGATTCAGTATAATGTTGTAATCACCCTTAAAAATCACCCTTTATATAAATTAATAAACATATACTCACCCTGGAAATAGCATTCTTTGAACATGGCAACGTCCTGCGAGGTAATGGGAATAAGAAAACAAATCAGGACTTTGATTGCTGACAAGAATTGTTTAAAAGTGTTGAATTCTACACATTCTGCACATCAGAGGTATGTACCACGACTTCTATAGAGAGATACATATTTGGGTACTTTAGCACGTTAGGGTACAAAGCATGTTGAGACACTTTCAATGTTAGGGTACTTAGCAGCATACTAGCATACTAAGCATACTAAGCAGTGTGGCGCTGAAAAGCAGCATCTAAAGTAAATCTAGATCATATTATACTAAATTACTTCATCAATCACCCGGAGGGGAATCAATTTGCCACCACACAACAGAAAATAGGTTGCCATGGGAGTATCAAGCTAAGAAGAAACAAGAGACAGTTTCGCTACCAACAGTGAATAAAGCTTCAACAAAATAACAGGGCAGTGGCGGTTTAGCGGCTCACAGCATTGGTGGCGGTACACAGGATCTCCACCAGGACGTCCTCGTCTGTGCCGGCCCCCTTCATGGCCTTCCTCAGCTCCTTCACGGCGTAGACCACCGGCACGTCCAGCATCGCCAGGATGGCGTCCTCAAAGTTCCCCGACAGCTCTTTCTTCAACACTTCCACCAGCTCCTGTCCGACCAGGGGGCGAGAGACAGACAACAACCAATGGACAGGGATAGAGGGAGAGAGAGAGAGAGAAAGAAAGAAAGAGAGAGAGAAAGAGCGAAGGAAATGAAGGGTGGGAAAAACCAAGGAAAAGGGGATGCAGAATGGAGACAGGATTTTTTTGAAATACGACTGGAACTTGTGTGTCAGAGAGAGGGAGACCAGGAACTCTACACGGGGGTTGAAGATAAGCTCATTCTTCCTTATTTCGAGGCTTCAATTGAACCGTTCAACTCAATTCAAACAATGAATCCCGAGGTCCGGCACAGACAGCAGCAGCAGCAGCAGCAACAACAATAGCCGAAAGATTAAAAAAAAACCCAGAGGAGCACAATAAACCACACAGGTCTTCTTGGTGAGTGCATCAGAGAACAGCGGTTCACTCACGTCGTCGTACTTGTCGAAGTACGCCTGTTTGATTTCCTGCCGCTGGTCGGCACTGCGGTTGGCCAGGATGTCGATAATGGCCTGCTCATCGGTACCTGAAATAAGACAAAGATACATTTGCAAGACGTTGTTTTGGTTGACGGTGCACAGATCTCCTGGTACTGTACTAAACAGAGGAGGAGCAAATTAGCCCGGCGGTAATTAGTTGAACTGGCGAAATGTTAACGGAAACAGTTGAATATTAACAGACCATGAATGAATCCAAATATGACCAAAAATACATTAATATAGCCATGCACGCCTAACTAAACACTGCGTGCGCACGCACATACACACACACAGTGCACTCACCCACACACGCACACACGCGCGCGCACACACACACACACACACACACACACACACACACACACACACACACACACACACACACACACACACACACACCGTGCACTCACCCACACAAGCACAATCACTAAAAGCCTGTTGTTGTTTGGGTTTCCCACAGTACTGCACCGGGCTGTACTGGCTCAAGTGTGTCATGAGGTTTTGATTTTATTCTTGGAACCACAAACACACCCTGTCTGTTCATCCAAAGAACCTGATTGGTTTCAAATGAGTCAGCTGTCTAATTGGGTCCCCAAAGACTGAAAAAAACAGCTGTTAATGGTAGGCTACTAAACCAATACCCATACGTTATGGTCATGCAGTCAGACGTTTCAAGAATGACCTTACCAAATCCTTTGCAGGCTTTGCGGATTGCCTTGATGTCGGCCATGACATCAAACTCCTCATAGGGGAAGACGGTGGGCTAAAAAAAAATAAATCCATAAATTCTTCATGAATCTAATTACCAACGTGTCATATCTATATTATCACTTTTGAATCGCGTTTGAATTGCATCGGCTCATGATGTAACGTGGTGCGCATTAGCCTATATGATAGACCAAGTGGGTGGTGAAGTGGTGGTGAAAGGGACGGGGCGCGGGGGTCGTGGTGAGTGACCATACCCCCAGAGTGTTCGCTCGGCCTCAGCTGCTGCTGTCTGCGCTAAAACCACCACTAGGTTGGGTGCAGTGAAAGGGGCCCCACGAGTCGGGCCTGCCTGCCTGCCTGCCTGCCTGCCTCGTCAATAGGCCTCCCTCCCCCTCTCTCGCTCTCTCCCACCCTCTCTCGCCCCTCTCCCCACTATTGAATAACGGAGCCGTGGGTTCCGCAGGGGAGTGGTCGCTTGCCTGTATACGTTCCCTGAGTTCCGACACTCGTAGTCACAAATGCAGTCGTATATATAAATATTTATATGTACGTACGCACCATCACGGAATACAAACAGCATTTTACTATTGAAACCATTTCATTATAAAAACGTGCGCAACGAAGAAAATTGACATTGAAATACGAGCCCGTGTTGTAGGTTATACTTATTAAAGGCTATTTAAGCAATGGTGCGATGGTGACATACTGGCAATACCCAAATGCGATCTACAACTGATATCAAGTGTAGAGGCTATTGGTTGTTCCCATCGCTGCCCGTTACGTTGCATTAAATTACCGGCCTACAATAAAAACCGTAGAAAGGACATCATCGTCGCTATGTAATTAATCATTGTGTAGAATCGTGAAAAACGATACCCACTTGGCAGTTTCCCATTTTGAGAGTGGCTGTCGGGTTGTCGTAGTGGCAGAAGTACGGTGTTGGTCAAAGTTGTGTAGCGGTGCTGGTGTTGATTATTCAGTGGAGAGGCGCTTCGCTGGGGACAGAAAATCAGTGTCTGACGTCATCACGCAAGTTGAAAGAGCTCGGGTGTGCGTCAAATTAACCATTTGCTTTACACTACTACATTCTCCTACTTAAACATCATTTATCATGTGTGACGTCATAAAACATGGGCGTTGATATTAATGCTATCCAATGTAAAGGAATCATAAAATATGCAAGTAATTTATCAGAAACTATTTATTCTACATACACTTCTTCCCTTTGTATCATTTTAATTTCGACATTGTCAAGAGTGAGCAGAAAAATACATAACCGACTTCTTAAATGTCGAGTGTTTTGCTTGTCTGACGTGCAATAGGCTTACAGTGAGAAGACCTACCCTACTCTTAATAACATGTCTTTATATTTAAAGAAGATTACCACTTTGAGTGCTCAGTTATAATAACAGACCCAAGCAGCATTCCTCTGTCTTCATTGGTCAGTTATCGGTGTGTGTGTGTGTGTGTGTGTGTGTGTGTGTGTGTGTGTGTGTCTGTGTGTGCGTGCGTGCGTGTGTGCGTGCGTGTGTGTGTGTGCGTGTGTGTGTGTGTGTGTGTGTGTGTCATGTCCCTAGTCACACTTCTCTTCACCTAAACTCATTTGTATGCAAGTAAATATCCATTGTCTTCACTGACATAGGGGCTAAAAGATTACTTATCACTCAACTACGAGAGCATTGTGCATTGTGGAGTTCTGGGGGGTGACAACCTGAGGAAAAAAGCTTCCCCTGAACCTGCTGGTCCGGGTGCCCAGAGACCTGTAGCACTTCCCAGAGGGGAGGAGGAGTAAACAGTCTGTGGTTGGGGTGAGAGTTGTCCTTTCCAGAGGGGAGGAGGGTAAACAGTCTGTGGTTGGGGTGAGAGTTGTCCTTTCCAGAGGGGATGAGGGTAAACAGTCTGTGGTTGGGGTGAGAGCTGTCCTTTCCAGAGGGGAGGAGGGTAAACAGTCTGTGGTTGGGGTGAGAGTTGTCCTTTCCAGAGGGAGGGAGGGTGTTGTTAAATAAGAAGGCTCAGAACAATCTTTACTTATGAAGTCCGAAGGAATTAAATGAGATTTGACCACCAAATGAGTCTGAGTATTTATTACATTTTACACAAATAAGGCACCCGATTTATTTATTTATTTATATATTTATTGTCCCAATGCACCCAATGAGAATTTCCCCCCAGCGCGTTGTGTGAGCTTTGTGGCTATGCACGCTGCTCCGGGAGAATCCGAGGAGTGCATCGCAATGTCTCTTGGTTGCTGCTCTTATCTTGAGATTCCCCCCCCTCCCCCCCCCCCCCCCCCCCCCCCCCCTCCCGGGGCGAGGGCGGCATCATGCCAGACGACTGAGCCCACTTGTTTTATTACCTTAAATGGGCACCACCTGTTTGTCGTGTTGGGAAAGGGGTCAATTTTTTCATAACAAGGGTAAACAGTTTGTGGTTGGGGTGAGAGTTGTCCTTTGCGATGCTGCACGCCTTACGCAGGCACCGCTTCCTCTGGACAGCCTCGATGAAGGGGAGTGGGGAACCGCCGGGCGATTTTCACCACCCTCTGCAGTGCCTTCCGGTTCGAGGCGGAGCAGTTACCATACCACACCGTGACACAGTTGGTTAGTATGCTCTTGATTGTACTGCGGTAGAAGTTCACCAGGACCCGAGGAGACAGATGGGCCTTTTTTTTAGTCTCCTCAGGAAGAAGAGGTGCTGTTGGTGAGCCTTCTTGATCAGGGCAGAACTGTCGAGGGACCAGGAGAGGTTCTTAGAGATGTGGACTCCCAGAAACTTAAAGCTGGCGACACGCTCAACCTCCAACCTGTTGATGTGGAGGGGGGTGTGTGTGTGCCACCTTTAGACTTTCTGTAATCCACGATAATCTCCTTGGTTTTCCTGGCATTGACAATCGACAGATTGTTGTTGGCGCACCACGCAGCTAGTCACTGGACCTCCTCCCTGTATGCTGATTCATCATTGTTGCTGATGATGCCTATCACCGTGGTGTCGTCTGCAAACTTAACAATGGTGTTTGAACCATGTGTCGGTGTGCAGTCGTGGGTGAAGAGGGAGCACAGGAGGAGGGCTCAGCACACAGCCCTGCGGAACGCCAGTGGTCAGGGTGTGGGTGGAGGAGGTGTGAACGTTAATCCTAACAGACTGCGGTCTGTTGGTCAGGAAGTGTAATATCCAGTTGTGGAGGGAGGGGTCAATGTCCAGATCAGGGAGTGTGGCGATCAGTTTGGAGGAGTCGATGGTGTTGAATGCTGAACTGAAGTCAATGAACAGTATTCTTACATAGGTATTGCTTTTGTCCAGGTGGCAGAGGGCGGAGTGCAGTGCCGTGGAAATTGCATCCTCTGTACTCCTGTTCTGGCGGTAGGCAAATTGAAAGGGGTCCAGTGTGGGTGGTAGACAGGTTTTAATCTGAGTCAGGACCAGCCTCTCAAAGCACTTTGTGATGATGGGGATAGAAATAGAGGACCTCCACTAGCCGGTCAAATCCAGTTTCACTTGTGATACTTTCCTTGTATTAGAGAGCCCGGAGGAAGACCTT
>JAXIVH010000009.1:8902295-8919795 GCA_036785325.1 Urophycis tenuis
GGCAGAGAGAAAAGAGCTTAAAACGCACGCGGTAAGCTCCCTCCTAAACGCAGGCGTTTAAAGAGCTGTGATGTGCGCGTTGGGTGGGGGTGGGGGGGGCAGCGCTGACTCAGACGCTGGAGGAGGTGAGTCACCGGTCCGCTGGCGGTGGGGCTTTGAGCTCGCCGGGCGTCGACGCGTCGGTGCAGCTATCTCTAGAAAATAAATAATAAATTACACACACACAAAAAAAACAGTCAACTAAATAAATAAGCGAGCGTCTCAATGATGCATATGGGTTATGTCTGCTAGGGTGAGCTTTGATCCAAAGTAATGCGAGGTAGCTGGAGTTCCTGAATAGGGTTATTGCAGGGAGCTCCGAGCAGATATAGGTGATTCAGGATCAGGTTCAACAATAAGGATGCTCAAGGATGCTTACAAGTAAAGTATGGATGAGGGCAACAATGAGTTTCAACCCAGAACAGTGGAACAAACAAGCCGGTAAATATAGCATGGCTACAGAGTCTATCATTTATCAGATATGATAGACATATCACAAACTGATTTGTGATTGCCTTTCCCCAATACATACAGACATAGAAACAAACACACACACACACACACACACACACACACACACACACACACACACACACACACACACACACACACACACACACACACACACACACACATACATTCATCCTGAATGGCTGATATGCTCTGTATCTGCAGACAAACAGAATTTCCCATAAGGGAGTAAATAAAATACCCATCCAATCTAATATAAACTACCATGATATGATATTTACAATGCGTGGAGTATATTGTTGCCATATTGTACAATTTAAAGGGTCACAAACACATTGGGTCCTCATTTAGAGGGCCATATTTAGTCTTCCTGCTGCTGTCACCATAGGTGGGCTTGCAAGGCATTCTGGGTAGGAGAAGTGGGGCCGCAGCCATCTGGCATTCAGACCTGATGAAGTTGTAAAAGACAAAGCCCTCCTCTTCCTCCATCACCTTTCTCACCTTCTCTCCCCTGAAGTCAGGTGACATCATTCAACACCCGGTTACTTCCTGTTCTAGTGTGAAACAACTCATAGTATTCAATGCAATAATAGCAAAGTGAATTAAAAGTAATTCACAGTAAAGGTTTTCTTAAACGTACCACAGATGGCCCTGCTGGGCACTGAGAGCTTGGGATGTGATCTGGAAACCTGGAAAAAGGGGCAGAGATAGAGAGAGAGAGAGAGAGAGAGAGAGAGAGAGAGAGAGAGAGAGAGAGAGAGAGAGAGAGAGAGAGAGAGAGAGAGAGAGAGAAAGAATAGTCTCTCTTTAACAGAATAATACCAGAATCGTTATTGGTAAGGTGACCTGAGAGAGAAGCGTGAGAGGAGGTAGGAGGTCATTTTGGAATTGACATGAGCACTGTGCACAAGACGACTGACGTCATAAACTCACAGCGGATGTTCTACGTCGTGCATAAAAACAGCGCTGCTTGCTCCGGCCACGAGGGGGCAGTGGAGAGCTGTGAGTGCTGAACCACTGCGTGGACCTAAATAAGTGCACTTCGACAAATTGAACGAAAGGTGCTTTCACAATAAAACTCTTCATCTGCACACACACAGACACCAACACACACACACACACACACACACACACACACACACACACACACACACACACACACACACACACACACACACACACAGTATTGTCTTTCAACTGGCAGGCTATGCATCAGGGGGGAACAGGGGAAACTGAGAAAGGGGATTTCTCTGATAAACGGTCTCACCGTCACCGCTGTAGGGGAGAGAAGCCGAAGGGCTCCTCTAATTGGGAGAGAAGTGTCATGGCGGCGCTTCACTTAATCACAGCCGCAGATAGATGCTGGCCGAGTCCAAGAAGACACCGATTGTCTGGCGCGGGGAAAAACAACAGATTCTCCGCCACCAATTACCAAACAAATATAACAATGAAATCGGAACGGACGAGCGTGTGTTTATGCGTTTAATCGTTTGATTAAAGCCCTTGCAGATGGAACTTCTTGCTCTCATAAATAACTAATGGCGGCCCTCTAGACTGCCCTGGAGTCGCCGTGTGATTAAGCGTGCCTCGGGTTTCAGAATCTCTAATTATGACATTGATTGCCAATAAGCAGTTCATTTCTTAGCGTGCAGCGGCTTTTAGAGCAGTGTCGATTTCATCTGAAACTAAACTCACAATCCATGGGCCTCCTCCTGCGATTGATTCATAACAATTCACCTTAAGTAAACCTAGGCCATACAGTATGTACTGTACGTCTATGTCTCTGTATGTGATGAGGTACAGGAGAAAGAGGATGTTAACGTGTGATGAGGAGGTACTGGAGGATGTGGACCTGTGATGAGGAGGTACAAGAGGAGGTGGAGGTGAAGCTATGATGAGGAGGTACAGGAGGAGAAGGTGAACCTGTGATGAGGAGGTACAGGAGAAGGTGAACCTGTGTTGAGGAGGTACAGGAGGAGGAGGCGAACCTGTGTTGAGGAGGTACAGGAGGAGGTGGAGGTGAACCTGTGATGAGGAGGTACAGGAGGAGGTGGAGGTGAACCTGTGTTGAGGAGGTACAGGAGGAGGAGGTGAACCTGTGATGAGGAGGTACAGGAGGAGGAGGTGAACCTGTGATGAGGAAGTACAGGAGGAGGTGGAGGTGAACCTGTGATGAGGAGGTACAGGAGGTGGAGGTGATCCTATGATGAGGAGGTAAAGGAGGAGGAGTTGAAGCTGTGATGAGGAGGTACAGGAGGAGGTGGACCTGTGATGAGGAGGTACAGGAGGAGGAGGTGAACCTGTGATGAGGAGGTACAGGAGGAGGAGGTGAACCTGTGATGATGAGGTACAGGAGGAGGTGAACCTGTGATGAGGAGGTACAGGAGGAGGAGGTGAACCTGTGATGAGGAGGTACAGGAGGAGGAGGTGAACCTGTGATGATGAGGTACAGGAGGAGGTGAACCTGTGATGAGGAGGTACAAGAGGAGGAGGTGGACCTGTGATGAGGAGGTACAGGAGGAGGTGGAGGTGATCCTATGATGAGGAGGTAAAGGAGGAGGAGGTGAACCTGTGATGATGAGGTACAGGAGGAGGTGAACCTGTGATGAGGCGGTACAAGAGGAGGGGGTTAACATGTGATGAGGAGGTACAGAAGGAGGTGAACCTGTGATGAGGTACAGGAGAAAGACAAGCTCAACAGGAGCTCAAGGCGAATCACGGTGGATGCATGAAGCATCCCGGTCTCCCCCATCTCCTCCTCCTCTGCCTCCTCTCCGCCACCAGAGAGGAGAACACACGCCTTGGGGGTGGGGGTGTAGGGTGTGACCCCCGACCCCCCCCGGCTCACCACCTAACAACCGTTACTTGGGTCCGGTGGAATGTGTTACATCACACACTTGTTACGTCAAACACACCGGCACACTCTCTCTCTCTCCCTCACCGGCCTTGTTCGCCTCTGATTCTGAGGAGATGTGGAATGGATGAGAATAAGAGACAATGGTGGAAGTGTAACACACACACACACACACACTGTACACACACACACACACACACACACCGCCCACCTTAGCCTCCTCCACCAATGGGTGGAGCAGGGGGCGGGGAGGTTTATAAATAGCCCCAGGGAGAGTCGGCAGAACATCTGGCACCCTGTGGAGGCTAGCAGCACCACACTGTCTAGGGAGCCCGTTATGATGCAATTACTAACCGTCATTAAGTTCAGCACACCCTGTTAGCGTTTCATTCAGCAAACCTGGATAAGGGAGGGGGCTTTTACTTTCTTAACCCGGAAATCATTTCATTGTCTATGTCGATCTGTGCTCTTCCGTGACGGACTGAATTGAGCTTCATGACATAGGGTCTCACTGGGCAGACAATCTTACATCTCTCCAGACTCTCCGGGCTCTCACCAGGCTCCTTCCTGAAGGTCTGCTGAGTAGGACTGCTGCTGGATCTGAGATTAGGGTTGAGGCATCTTCCTCTAGGATATAGGCTATACGGAGAGACTACTGACATAGGGTTTTGAACCCAGAACCTTTTAGTCAAACACCCTAGCCACAAGACACACATGCCCCATGATACAGTATGATATGATCATGACAGTTTATGATATGATGATGTGACAGGATGATACATACCAAAATCCCCCCAGCCTATTGATTCAGCTGACCTGTATGAACCTGTGCCTGATTGGGTGATGAGAACACATTAAACAAATGAACCAATCACAGAGCACTAGGTTTCTCTCCAGACGACGGCTCTGTCCTTTTAATCACTGTGCGTGTAGTACTTATACCTGGAAGAGCTTGTAAGGTAATCACCTCTTGGCTCAAGGTTGTTTGATCTTGAGTGGATCAATACGTCCACCCTAGTCCTCCACAGTAGTCCTCCTCTACTGTGGGCTGACAATGATCAGTTTTATTGTACTGCTACTATTGTGTTTACCTGGGTTCAATCCCCATTGTCCACAGCCTACCTGTAGCATCCTCGAATAACATACCCTAACCTCTACCTGCTTATTATTGACATCTGTATTCACTGTAAGTTGCTTTGGATAAAGGTGTCTTGCTAAATTACTAAATAATAAAATAGATTAAGAGCTTTGTTTATCATGGTTGCCAGGGTGCCTACACCTATTCTATACCTAAATCAATCTTGGAATAATGGCACCCTTCAAAATAGTTTTTTTCCGAATTCATCATGGTACCTAAATAAAATATAGTATTCTGCAGAGTTTAATTAGTTTGTGGTGTCATTCGCAACATTAAAATTAGAGAACAGTTTGTTCTTCTGTTTCAATAACAGACATGACATATTTATTTCACCACGCCCCCGCTGCAGCCCATTGTAATATAAAATCTACAGGAAATCAATAAGTCTCGGGTCATCAGTTCATTTCTCACATGGGCTCAACTTCTTGTTGGGCCCATTCCTTCCCTGATGTTTTTCTATTTTGGTTCCCTGCAATGGTCTTTATTGATCTCCCGGCCGCTTCCAAAAGTGCTCTTCAAAATAGTAATCAATGCTAACATGTTTTGTTGACACAATCGTAGCCTCCCTGCTATGCTTTCAGGCAACAGCGCCGGTAGCAATAGCAGGAGCCTAATTAAACACACAATATTGTTAATCTATCTATCTCTGTCTGACTTTTGTCTATCTACGGTGCATCACAACTTTTGCATTTACTTGACTAATACTTTGGTATTTTTGTGGTGAGTTTGTTACGGGGTTTAAATGATCAGTTCATCAAGTTATTTAAGGTAATAAGCATCAGACCCTTAAAGTTAGGCATTAGCTTCGCTAAAAGCCACTAGCTTCAGAAATTATCTGAGAAGATGGAAGTTTGATGGTTTTTTTTTTGCTGCATCAGGGCTAGCTAGCGTTGATACCATCTTTTGTCTCTTGTTTTCTGCGGGACTGCCAATGATTTCTGTCCAGGAGCACAACAAGCCGTAAAAAGCATTTCAGGACGGGAGCCAAGGCGCGCGTCCTAAAGTGGTTATAATTCACAGAGCTTTTAGAAGGCGCCCGCTTCTCTATCCAAGTGTCTGTAGCGAGACACCAGTAACTCGACCGAGCTGAGGCCACGGCAGGCGGTGCAGAGAGGATCCGGGGGGATGCCCGGTGCTTTGCGCTGGCACTATTTTTTCCGTTTCCCTCCCAGGATGCAATGCTTTGCCACCGATCACACCATATTCTCTTACCTAAGTGTTACCACCATGGAAGTAATATGTACGTTTAAATGCAACTTTGAATATTTGTACGTGTAAACCCAGCATGTCCTTCATGGGGAGTATATACTTTGAACCTCTTTAGAATATGAAATCAAATCACCGGTTTGGTCAATTTCATATAAATATTTATTGCAGTGGAGGTATGTTTTATGTACATGCTAACACAATATAACACAATATATAAATCTAACAAATATTCATATATATATGAATGCTAGTTGCTTTGTTATAAAGCAGTAGTTATAACAAGCACGCAATACAGTGGGTTAGGTACAGTATCACACACTATACAACTTGTAACAGTCCATAAAAGATTCAGTTGGTGTTTTTTTTTTGTGAGATTTTTTTTCCTCTTTTCGACATTTTCTGTCTTTGTTCTGTCAAGGCAGTGAAACATCAGTCCTACTAATTTCTTCAATTCATGCAGAAGCCACAAGAGCAACAACTTAACAGTATTGAGTAGTATTGTAGTAGTGGTAGTAGTAGAAGTAGCAGTAGTAGTAGTACTATTAGTGGTACTAGTTATATTTGTCGTAGTATTCGATGTCATTTGAATCCCGTGTGGTTCAGGTTTCAGACGGATTATTGAAATACAAAGTTTGCCACTCAGCGTTAAAAACCCGACGCTAACCATCTGGCTGGGACAACGAGCAGCGGGCACAGAATCGTTGCTGTACATTCGGAACAACGGTAACGACGGTTGCCATGGTTATTTGTCTTTTTTTTTTTTTACACGTTTTTCGCTTGTGACACGAGCAGAGTACGATGACGTCCAGAGAAACAGACGGAGACACGGATCGCTGTGTACATACTATCGAACAGGGAGACAGCCGCGGAAACGGAGTGGGCGAAGAAAATGCTACAGCTACGAACGGTTACTTCGAAACGGGGTTTTTTTGCAAAGTAAAACATATTGACACATCATTGTAATGATGAAAGTAAGATGGGAAACTTAATGGTAGCAAAAAAAAAAAACTGCTATAGAATTTTTTTTCTTCATTTATTTCTTAATTTTTTAATTGCCTTGGTAGGCCTACTAGGAGTGTAACAACACACACATTTTTTTCGATTCAATATGAATTTCGTTGTTGAGGTTCCGGTTATTATTTTCCGATTATTTTCGTTTATTTACGCATCACAATAAACTTCACTGAGCACTAAATATGTAAACATTGATTTGGTTGAAAACATTATGAAAGATGTTAATGGTCCTTTTACTGGTCCAATATTAAGGCCAGAACTGAGAAGAGCCAATTCCTGAATTCAATTTGAAACGTTTTTTTGTGTATATATACCTGGTAGGCTTTAATAAGAGCTCAAACTGAAATAGATAGTCAGAAACGGGTTAAAGTCATAAAATGCTCAAAGGTCATTTGAAACATTATTTTCAAGTCAATAAATACATAATATAGGCATCTCTAAAATCCTGCCATTGTGGTGTGTGGGAGGAGGGTGGGAAGTTAGGGCTGGGGGGGGGGGGGGGGGGGGGGTGATGAGGGGGTCATGGAGAAGGAGGAGGGAGGGGGGATGGGGGGGGGTTGTATTCTCTTTATATTGGGCGCTAGGGACACTGACTGCCGCCATCACAATGCATGAGACATGTCTGGCGCATATAAATCACCCTGGCGTGGGGCTGTGACATCCCGGACCCCCCCCCCCCCCCCTATACCCCCCGTCCCCCAGGACCTCATAAACCAGCAGCCAAGACAAATGTGGCGCTCTTAAGGGCTGATGCTGCCAAGTTTGAAATATGTCCCAGCATCCTCGCTGGGTCAATAGGACAAATAACTCAGCCGCGGCGGCCATTACATGCAACTTCTATATCATGTTTACTGAATACCTGTATACATGTATGATCCTTTCTCCCTGTTTGTTAGGTCTGTGTGTCATATATTTATTCATCGTTTGGTTGAGTCCCGATTGAAGACCCTCACCCTATCGACGCGCATGGAGGGGGTTTTTGTTTTGTTAATCGGAATGTAAAATGTCAAACGTTTGATTGTATCGTTGCGGTTGAGGTCAAGCTGGAAGTCAACGCTAGCAGTGTGGTCGGGTCAACGTTGGGGTTAAGGAGGAAAGCTGTAAGATTAAGGTCGGGTTAAGGTGAAAGCTGTAAGATTAAGGTCGGGTTAAGGTGAAAGCTGTAAGATTAAGGTCGGGTTAAGGTGAAAGCTGTAAGATTAAGGTCCGCGTGCGAGGCCTGACGCAACCCTTACGTTTCCCGTGCCGATGACGCGAGAACAAAATAGCACGGAAAACAAAAACATTCCAGTGAACGTCAAAAAAACGACTCTGCTGGATCGGAACACGGATCGCTGCCGTGCATGACATCGTGAGTACGGGGGGGAACAGCGAACAGCGAAGACTGCACCTAGTGCACTCTCACACACATATCACCAGAGGTTTACAACATCTCAATGTAGCGTACACAGATAAACATGTACACGCATACATACACACACACACACACACACACACACACACACACATACACATACAGACACTCCCTATGTTGGATTCATGTACAAAAGTAATGGAAGTGACTTTTCTTTTTTTTTTTACAGTGGCGTACTGTGACGGACTGCCGTTACAGAGGACCGTCCCCATGCTAGAAATATATTATTCGCCCGTCCGGACTAAACAAGTTTTTGGAGGCATGGAAACGAGTAACAAAGGATGATTATACAGGCATGGGGAAGTGAACGTGACGAGAACACACGCCTGTACGAATTCGTCAAAGCACTGAGTCTGAGTCTGAGCCGAGCGAGTTGTAGGACTTCTTCTTGGCTGCCGGGCCCCGCATGCTGTGTATATACCCTTTACTACCCCCCCCCCCCGGACTATTGTACAAACAGACTGAATACAAGACCTTTCTAGTTAGGTAGGCACATACAGAAGTACATCTCTGCAGACTTGGAAGCATTAGTTGAGAAATACAGTTAAACAATGTTGAACAAAAAGAAAGAAAAGGTTTCAAGAACAAACAACATCATTGCACACGTCTGACGTTGGGCTTTAACGTGTGACGTCATGCTAAGGATGCAACTGAGAGCAATCAGGACGAGCTAACTGCCAGGTGATGCTATCCCTCCCGCCTATACTCAATACCGTTTAGCATGTGTTGCTAAAGTGCTATAGGCCGCTTCATCTGCGAAACAGTGCTCACCGCTGGACACACTATCGAGTCCTCGAAGAGGTTCCCTCTGTAGCTTTCTTTTTCTCATCATGTCTTTTCTTTGGCGCTTTGGAGTCCCCCCCATACACACACACACACACACACACACATCGTCACCTCCCTAACTTATTCCTAAAATAATGGATTTTTTTCAGGTTTTTCAGAAAACACAAAAAACGGAACCAAATATTGATTGATCAATCCATTGATCCATTATACTACAGGGGTATAATCACAAGATATCTTCAACTGAGGATGTAGGGGATTGTCCCAGATGTGGCTAGCATCATGAGATGATTTAGGCAAACAAAGCATTTTTGGCAAAAAATTCCATTATTTTAGGAAGGTGACGATATTTGAAGTATTTTGCCATTTGTTATACATGGAAAACAATTCTACTTTCACTTTCATTTCATTGTTTTTTTGTGTTGTAACCCAATCCAAGCTGTGAGTGTCTTGGAAATGTAAAACAAAGAGAAAGAGTTGACAGTATAGAAAGGTTTTTGGGCATTGACTGTGAATTAAAAGTTTCATGGATTGAACGTTGCATAAGTATAGACTACAAACCACCTCAATCAATACTCTACACTGGAATGCTTATTGGCGTATTGTTTTTCTTTTATATTTACCCCTTTTTCTCTCAAAATTGTCAACAACTTCAATCCAAAACCACAGAAAGGAAGGCAACTTGTGGAGTTTTATAATCTTTTTTCTTCCAAGTCATCCTACTAGTTGTAGAAATTAATATTTTGGGATCCAGAAGTAAAAATAAATAAATAAAAAGACACACAAGAACTACATGTTCAGTCCATTTAGGTTCGAAGGTCACGCCTTTTTTGCTGTGCTGTCTTCAAAGTCCCAGGGGCAGATGTCTGCCTTCTTTGGGCTGCTCGACACCTTCCCTTTGGGCTTCGGGCTGGTCTTCCTCGACGACGGATCGCTGGAGTCTTTCTGACCGGCCGCGTCGTCATAGTCCCACGGGCAGACTTCAGCCGGTTTCCCCCTCGCCGCGCCAGTGTTGGCGCCTTTCAGTTTCTCCGCTGCTTGTGAATTCTGCCCCTCAGCCTCCCATGGACACACCTCTGCCATCTTCTGTTTGCTGCTGTGTTTCTCCAAAGACGACTTGCTGCTTTTGTCCTTGGCTTTCGTCCGGATTCTCTCGTCATCTGTGTGTTTCGACTTCTCCCTCGCCCTGTCAGCCTCTGCCGTCCTTGAAGAGGCCGCTGCGCCCCTCTTACTTGTAGGGGATTCCGTCACCATGGGGGCTGTTGGCGACCTCGCTGGCCTCTCAACATTTGCCGACTCGGTGGCGTCGGCGTCCGATTCCCAGGGACACACGTCCACTCTTGTAGTCGACTCCCAGGGACAAACATCAGCTCTTGCTGTCGAGGTGTGGAGAGAGCTCGCGGTTTTAGAGGGGTCCAAATGCCCACTCTTACCCTTGCCCCCTTCTGCTTGTGTTGTGGACTTCCTCTGTTTTGATGTCTCCTGCAAGCGAGCCGAATCGTCATGGAGTTTTGTGTCTTCAGCATCCCAGGGGCAAACGTCTGCCCGAGAGGTTTCAGGTTGAGGGCTCTTGGCCGGTTGTCCAGGCTTGCAAGTCTGACCGGGGGGTTTTGATTCTTCTGAATGACCACCCTCACCTCGACTCACCTCTTCCCATGGACATACGTCGGCTCGTTCCGCAACATTTCTGGGGACATCTTTAGAGTTCCTGGGGTTGGACGGGGACAAGTCCAGGGCTTTCTGCTGCTTCTGCTGGGGCTTGACTCCCTTGGTGCCTGCACCGTGGTGGGTGGTGGTCTCCTTCGGTGCTATGGACACGTGCTTCTGCACCTTGTTCTCAGAGGGAGTAGGGAGGTCCTCCACCTCCCAGGGGCACACCTCGGACAGGTCGTAGAGCTCCTTGCTCTTTGCCGGGTCGGAGCAGATAGACGGCTGGCTGCCGCTCGCCTGCTGCTTCATGATGCCGACTTTGGCCGCCGTCTGCTTGTACTCCACCGACTGGCTGCCGATCATCTTCGGTTGGCATTCGTCCTCCGCGTCGGCGGCTGGCGTCTTGGCATCCCTGCTCTTTGGCTGGCTCCTCTTGTTGCTGTCCTCCACGCTCTTCCCCGCCAAGCCCAGCGTCTTCTCCTTGGCGCTGGCAATGACGCTGAGGGACTTCTGCAACATGGATGTCCTCGGGTGCAGTGGCTTCTTGTCCGCCATGAGGTTATGGGCGCTGGCCGACTTGCAGACCAAAGGAACCGACTCGGTGGATTCACTGGTGGCGTCCATTTTCTCATTGGACTTCTTCCCGACAAGCTTCTTGCCCATGAGGGTGTCCAGGAGCGAGCCTTCCGCCGCGGTGACATCCGTTTTTTCCGTGGCGGAGCTATTGGAGTCCTCGCCGGGGTCCCGAACGTGGTCGTAGCTGCTGTGGGACTTCTTCAGGGAGAAGACCTTGTTCTTCAGGGTCTCCTCCTTGACCGGGGCCTTGCCCAGGTGCGTTGGGTCGAAGGGGTTCTTCCTCGACACGCAGACGCTGTTGCGGTTGCTGCCGTGCTCCCCTGACTCCTTGTCATCACGGCTGCACTGGCGGTGCACCGACTCCGGGATCTCCGTGATGCGCCTCATCAGGGAGCGTCCCAGACCCTTTTTGGAGCTCCGCTTCTTCTGCAGGTGAGGGTTGTTGGCCAGCATCTTCTTCCGCTTGTAGATCTCCAACTGGGAGTAGAGTTTCTTCAGCTCCTCCTTGATTTTTGTAGGGGCGGGGTGGGGGTAAGAGGGTGCCATGGGGTGGGCAGGGGGGGGGGGGGGGGGGGGATAGCGGTAGCAAGCAGAAACAATATGGTCATTGATCAATTTAGGATGGATTGCTTGTACTTTGAAATGTTTGAAATGCATACAAATACACGGTCTTACAAAAAGAAAAGCCCACATTGATGCACGGAGACATGCGGCGCGTGCATGACTGCTCGGGTGACTCAACGATGCGACACGGACACACATCAAAAGCAAAAAAGGAAAGACGAGACTGGTTCTGGATCAGCATCAAAAACAAGGAAACGTGTGTGAGTGTGGGTAAACGGTCACGGTGGGTCTGAAACAGCCTCGCAGCTCTGGCACTCAATTCGCCCTCTTTTAGCGCGCCTCGGCTGCTCGTAGCAGTGGGCGTTTTATGGACTCGTCGAATTTACTCCTTCTGGTGAACTAAAGTGGAAGGGAAAGCCTTGGGAAAGCCTTGGCCAAACTTTTGAGGTGGCGCGCGCGAGAGAGAGATAGAGACCTATTCAGCTCTTCACAGACAAAACAGACAAGTCCACCGCTCACATTGGTACGCTTTTCCCAATGACTGTGGCAAGACCTTACGCCCCCACCACCACCACCACCACCACCATCACCACCACAGCCAATAATAGCACTGAGATGGGCCGGTTCGTCCGGCGTCTGCAATCAAAAAACCTCTGTGAGGCTGTACATTGGTAGAAGTGCGGAAATATACAACAACTTGGGTAATTGATCAGGGGGGGAGGGGGGGGGGGGGGGAGTCGGGCGGGTGGGAGGGCGGGGTTGCTTACCCGTATGTCCTCGGGGTCCAGGCTGTGCTCGCTCCAGGCGGACGTGATGCTGCTGTTGAGGTAGGACCCGGAGCGGCCCATGTCCATCTCATCCTCGTAGGCCTCGGAGGCGATGTCGTCCCTCAGGTGGCTCACGGTGAACAGGAACTGGGTGGGGGGGGGGGGACATAACAGATGAGAGACCGGGAGGACTTCTTGGGTTCAAACCCTGATGTCAATCGTCTACCTGTAGGCGTCCCTGAGCAGAATGTCCCCTCACTCCCCTACCTGCTCTTAGTGGCATGTATCTACGATACATCCCTGTAGGGTTTTTTGATCAAATTACCAAATAGCCAATAGCAGGACATCTGGCTGAGTGCGGGGCCTGTCTAGTGGCATTACGACGTAAATCTAATCTAAGAAAAATATAGAAAGCATTTCCAGAGCAACACATCTCAGTTGTTTGAGTAAGACTAGCATTAAAGGAGCAGGAAAGTGAAGCGGTCGTTGTTATTCTGTGTGGCGGGGCGCGTGGGGGAGCACCTTGGGGACCAGCAGGAGGCCTAGCGTGACCGTGACGGTGAGGTGGGTGTGGGTGAAAAACAGCAGCAGCATCCAGTCCGGGTGGAGCTCTGGAGCCAGGGTGAACCTGGAGGGGAGAGAGACATAGGGGAAGAGTGGAGAGAGAGAGAGAGAGAGAGAGAGAGAGAGAGACAGAGGGGAGGGCGATAGACACAAAGGGGCGAGTGGAGAGAGAGACATAGGGGGAGAGCCAAGAGACAGAGCGAGTGACACACACATATGGGGGCGAGTGGGAAGGGAGACATAAGGTGAAAGATAGAGGGAGTAGAGGTGATGAGAGAGATGGAGGGAGAAAAAGTAAAAGAGGGGAAGAGTGGAGAGAGAGAGAGCGATGAAGACAGGGAGAGAGAGAGAGAGAGAGAGACAGAAAAGAGATGAAAACACCAAGTTTCGAACTAACTTCTCCCGGAAGCGGATGTGAATCACTGTGCACTGCGTCATGGACTCCTTCAGCGCCGTGGTCAGCGCGTCGATCAGCAAACCGATTCACAGTATCTTCTACACTGGGAACTCCATTACTCAATATCATCAGTCAACTCTGTCAACCCTATACAGCTCAGCACCAACGCTATGGCTCTGTTTCTGTTTCCCCATGACAAACATGGGAGAAAAAACATGCTAACTGACTGATTGTCAAGTATCTTAAATCAGCGGGAAACCAAATGCAAGCAGTTTAGCTGTCGCTCCGCGCTCCGGCGTTGTAGAATTGCCAACATGCGCAGGCTATCGTTTGCTTTGGTCTTGTCTGGAGACTCTCGGACCCCGAGAGAGAGAGAGAGACGGAGCGAGGGGAAGGAGGAGGAGGAGGAGGAGACACACTGCATTTATTTTGAGCTTAAGTGGATCTGCGCGCTCCTGTCTCGGCCCGCACATTGGATTCCGCCGCTGCTGATTGGCTGCGTCTGGCCGCCAGACGGGTTAATGTTCCACGCCAGCAGAGCCCTCTCTGACGCCACGCTGTTGTTCACATCGCGCGTCCACCTCTGTTGGTGTGCAATCACGCCTGTTGTCTGTATTGTTTACATTCATTTGGCTTTTTTGGACATTTACATTGAGGACTGCTCATGGTGGTGTTGTGTGTAGAGACATGTTCTGGTTTGGTTTTTGGTGTTTTTACCTATTTAAATAAAATGTATTGTTTTTATATATTTTAGTTTCTACTACTTGTACTTTTTGCTGCAATACCAACATTCCCCGTATAGGATTAATATAGAATATCTTATATTATTTTATAATAAAGGCTGAGGACTTTTATTGATCTTAGTAAATGTATCAATAGACCACTATGTTTTTAAATGTCATAAATAAATGGTAATGCCCATCATAAACTACCAGAGACCAAAGGGATGTTTCAAATTACCTAACTTTGTCTTACAAGCAGTGTAGGAAGACATTTAATTGTCTTCACTGAATACATTTGAATTCAAAAGAACTTAATTGATTAAAAAATCGCAATCAAATATTAGCATTTCTCAAGCAATAAGCTACATGCTACAAGCTACAAATTACACGTTCGGCATTTTACTCAACGGTCAAGTCGAATGATCAAACATGCATCAATACAATCAATACAATCATATACAACCTATACATGCGTCAACATCTGTTAGCGTATCTCTACCCTCGATAGGCCCAAACTAAAATGGAGTCCTCCGGTCCCGTCTGAACGGAGGAGGGCTCAGCGTTGCTGCAAGCTCCTCCCATCAGGTGGGAGGAGCCTAGGGGTGTACCTGACGATGTTGAAGATGGCCGACAGGACCAGCTCATTGTGGACGGCGCAGGCCATGTAGCGCGGCTCGTGGAACGCCGACGGCACGGTCCGCACGGCGAAACACAGGTACACCGACCACAGCAGGAACAGGAACTCGGCTGGACACCAAACACACCAGGGCTTACGGTCACGCGCGTTTTAACGACACGCATATTTTCAATGTACATTTTTACATGCACATTTAGGCCACATTTACACATAGCCGGGGATTTAGAGAAAAAAATATTTACCCCCCCTCCATTTACAATAATAACAACACACAACCCGCATAAATAGCCAAACAAACTGTAAACACAGGGCGCTCACATGACATTGAGCATTTTCTGGTGCATAATGTTACGTTTGAGAACCTAAAACCCCGTTTCTCCCAGTTGACACGGCAACACATAGCCGGCGTTTTCAGAAATCTTCACTTTGGCCAGAGTTTTTAGAAATAATCCTTTTCTGTGATAAAAACAGGGTTTTCGCGTAAATGAGAGACCAAACCGCAGGAAAATATCTGCGTCTTCCCTTCATGTAAACGGGGCCTCGTATGCAAATTTTTTATCAGGTAGCCATTATTACAATTTTTTTCCACATGTTTTTTGCATACATGTACAGTATGTATGTTTTTGGATGCTTTTGTCGACCCTTGTGTCGAGTGCGTGCTGTGTTACAAAACTGTGATTCTACGAGGACCGTCACATTGTGGACGGCGGCGGTTTTGGGCGAAGAGGAACTGGAACCCACCGACGGCCATCATGTAGTCCCAGCGGTCCAGCAGACACATGCTGAACTGCAGCCGGTCGGGGGTGAAGCCCACGTCGATGAGCGCCAGCCGGCGGTCCAGGTTCTGGCACACGGCAGAGGTCCACGCCACCAGGAACCAGCACACCACCAGCATGATGACCCCCAGCAGACGCAGCACGCGCCAGCTGGTCATGTAGGGGATACGCTGCGCCGTGCGCGACAGGAACACCTTCAGGACCCTGCGGGTGGAGGTGGTGGTGGTGGTGGTGGTGGTGGTGGTGGGGGGGGGGGGGGGGGACAGGGAGTGAGCAAGTGAGTGAGTGAGTGAGTTAGAGTTAGAGTGAGTTCTGACCTCTATCCAGTTAGTTTGTCTAGCTGTGGTAAAGCAACTGGAACAGTCTGGATAAAAGCATGAAGGTGACTAATTCAGTTGGTATTTTGTACCCCTTTGCTTTTAGGGATCTTTTACATTCATCTATGAATCAAAGTTCCTTTTTGGTTTTGTCGGTTGTACATGACCTACATTTATTTTATTCATGCTATCACTTATACGGCATGTTTTATTCCAGCGTTTATCTGCTTTACATGTTCTTATCTCTGTGTGATGGGTTGCATCCCACCCATCTCACTGAGCCGAATGGTGGTCTCCCTGCATGTAGCCTAGCGCAGATTACCTGGTGTTTCTCTGTATGCGCTGCTTTAATGTACCTCGCTGCACAACGCTTTGAGTTGCTGTTGAAGCTCCTTCATACAACCCAAAACCTACACAGAAACCTTGGACTCCCAATCCGCTAAACTACTGGTCGAGCTCAGCAGCTCTGCTCATTGTAAACAAACATTTTGGACGCTGGGTACCCGGCCGTAACTGTAAAACTACACCTATAAAACTGAGATCTTAGGGTGACGCTGGCTGTCACCGTGCAGTGAGGCTACAAGCTACAAGCAGCCGGTGCTTAACGAGGACCCGAGCGGGGTGCCGCCCCCCCGCCCTCGTTAAGCCAGAAGCATCACCTGGGTGGGATGGAGCCACCTGGCCGAGGGTTGGGTCGGCCGGGGAACGGACGCGTTTGACTCCACAGGCCAAAAGGTTCTGGGTTCGATCCCCGATGTCCGCATGTCTCTTATAAATATCATCTGTTGCTTTGGATAATATGTGTGCAGTGGGGGTTTACATGCTGGACCGCGGGTGTTGCTTCTATGAGTTACCGGATAATGAACGGGCACCTAGTGAAGGTTTATCGACTCCTGCAGGATCGAAGTGCATCCCTCCCACTTGAAGCACGCTCCACTGTCCTGTTTCACCATCCGGAATACCGTCCGCACAGCGGCAAAACAAACAAGACTGTCACTTCACATTACAGTCTGCCTCTGTCTCTGTCTCGCTCTCTCTGTCTCTCTCTGTCTACGTCTCTCTCTGTCTTGCTCTCTCTGTCTGTCTCTCTCTCTCTCTCTCGCTGTCTATCTCTCTCTCTCTCCCGGTTAATCTTGTTTAGATTGACCGCCCATTGCAAACTCAATGGCTGGTCGGCGCTGTGTGTACGATTCTGTTGGGGCATCACAGTTTCAAAGGCTTCAAAGGCTCTCCTCCGACCGGCCTCTGTGATCCCACGGGGAGAATGTATAAGGTGGATTATCATTTCGTATGATTATTTATGTTCACACGGAGCTTAGGTTTCTCACGGGTGGTGGTGCACCGCATTGTTACTCTAATGACGCTCCGCCCGGCTGTGCGACACCCGGGCCTCGAGTCTAACGCACCTGGACTTGTACTTTACAGCTCCCAGACATGCTGTGCTCACACTTTGCAGCTCTCTCTCTCTCATCTCTCATAATGAGTGTGTTTAATATACACGCTCACTGTAGGTCACCACGAAACCAGGCCAGGTTTTGTCGAGGGAGCACGGCTCTGTTCGCATTCACAGGCTGGTTGTGTGTGTGTGTGTGTGTGTGTGTGTGT
>JAXIVH010000009.1:8922295-8924795 GCA_036785325.1 Urophycis tenuis
CCCTAACCCTGACCTGAAAACAGCTTACTCACGCGTCACATCGAATGAATGCACTGAGATGTCCTAACTGCGCTAAATACGTTTCAGAGGCTCTGAGCGGAGAACGTCAGTGACGGCAGAAGCCTTGGGGAACCGACACACACTGGGGGGGGGGGAAGGGAACCGCCGACTCACGCAGAGTCCTCTCTCGCCCCGGCCGCTAAACACCCGCCGTCCCACTTGATTACCCATCATGCTTTTCACCACCGTCTCCCGTTTCAGCCGCCACCAGCTGGCTCCACGCGACACCCCCCCCCCCCCCCCCCCCCCCCCCCCACCCCCCACCCCCAGCCCCGGTCGGCAGGTCCTCGAGCCCAGCGAGAGAGTGTCCCTGGGGCTTACGCAACACACCCCCAGCTGTGGTCGCTCCAGCTGTGGTGCCAGGGGGTGCATATATGTAAACATGTTTTTTTTTGTGTTTTTTTTTTAAAGCTTTTCATGTGTACATTTACGTGAACATATCCACGCCCTTTCCTTGTAGCAGACTTGTTGAAGAAAATAATACAACATAAGCTAAGATTAAAAAAGTATAATTTCTGTGCTACTTATATCATACAGATATTTCATGGTTATTCCTGACTGTATTTTTGTCTCGATTGTCTCAGCCCATTATCTCAATTTCCAAATATGTATTTTATCTTTCTGGGTTTATACTCTGCCCTAACAGGGCATTCCCATCTGAATTAAGAAAGCCCTCTGAATCTGAATCCAAGCCATCTTTGATACACTTAGCTAACGCTCATCTGCTTAACCATCGGTTCTGCTTTGTTTTATGCTACCATAGTATCTCTGTCCATTGGGGACCCGTTACACTCCTAAAACTCCCTGGAAGTCCTTCTCAAGGTTTCTTCCCTTTGTGTTTCCCTCTGAGTTTTTCCTTGTCCTTTAGAGGGTGAGAGTTATAATGTGAGTCTGTGAAGCCCTTTGAGATTGTAACTGAGATTTAGCGCTACACCGTTTAAATGGACTTGACTTAATGCATCAAAGCCTTAACTAACTAGCTAACTGTTAACTGCTAACTCCTCTGTCCTCTTTTTTTTTTAAACAAAATGGAGAACAGTCTCGCCGACGTGGCCGCTCAGACACACACTCACACACACACACACACACACACACACACACACACACACGTACACATGCACACACACACACACACACACACACACACACACACACACACACACACACACACAGGTCATGTACACACACGTACACACACACACACACGCACGCACACACACACACGTACACACGCACACACGCACACACGTACCCACACGTCCCCAGCGCCACTGGCAATGAATCTGAGAGAGGCCCAAACCAATTGTGACAGAGCAAGGTGGATTGTGGGTAGGATTTGCCCCCCATCTCAAACAGCTCTGGCGCTGATACGGGAGACGGTACGGGGGGTGGGGGGAATGAGAAGAAGGTTTGTCCCGAAACAGCCTCAGTCAGGACGGCCTGTCAACAGCTTTCTCGGGCGCCACGTCCACACTCACGACCGTGAGAGTGAGCCCACAAGCGGGTCACATTGTGTTAGGAGCGCTGGTGCTAATTAGCCACCGTCGGTGGGGCGCTCACGCCACGCGCACAAGCAAATTACAAGCTGGCAAACATGGCCGGTGGAGAGAGTTTTAATTAGAGCACGACTGGTACAGAGCCGGCACCCCCGCTTGTAATTGACTTTGTGAGGTAGAGGTAATAAACATGTAAATCTGTGTGTGTGCATGTGTGTGTGTGTGTGTGTGTGTGTGTGTGTGTGTGTGTGTGTGTGTGTGTGTGTGTGCATGTGTGTGTGTGTGTGTGTGTGTGTGTGTGTGTGTGTGTGTGTGTGTGTGTGTGTGTGTGTGTGCGGGCGCGTGTGCGTGCGCGTGCATGTGATGAAATGGGATGGTACGATCAATCAATAGAGAGGATGAATGCCTCTGGGATGGATTGGCCAGGCGGAAGCCCTCTTCCTGTCAAGGTCAGAGTAGCTGTGGAATCGATTAGTCAGGCCTGAAGACTACTACCTTACACCCAAACCCAGAACTCACCATGCCTCGCAATACTTTAATCAAACTAACAACTTTCACGGTGATACTATTCAGATTTCACCTCACGATACATTATTCATGAAGATGAGGATGATGATTCGTTTTATTGTGTAGTCGTTTTAGCAGATGCTTTCATCTAAAGCAATGCAGTGCATTGAGTTAGGGTCAATAAGTCAAAACAAGTCCATAAGGAACACGGGTAGGGGTTGGTGCTCTAAGATGCCCGCAAGTAGACTGTAAATTGAGGATTAAGCCAGAACCTTTCGGCTGGAGGTAGATTGCGCCCCCCCGCCCGCCCAGCCGCCCATGTTTGGGGGTGAATGTGAAGTCGAGTAAAGTGCTTTGGCTGGCCGAATTGGCTGGGAAAACGACATCTGAATGACTTCCATTTATCGTCATCCTGATGTTATGTCTAAGCAATCATT
>JAXIVH010000009.1:8932295-8937295 GCA_036785325.1 Urophycis tenuis
ATTGTATAGACAGTGTAACTTATTTAAGTGGGATTCATAATGACTAGACATTACATAATAGTAAATAGTATTACTGTGTAATATGTCTTACAAACTGCATTATATATCATTGCAACTGAGATATATTTTTTTATTGTGTCAGGTTAAGGTTTCTGTACCAAACATAGAAATAAAGGTTTATTCAATTCAGGCTTGGTACTAACAAATATTTAGTTCTTGTTCCAGGCAGAGCTGCACTTTCTCACCCATTTCAAATTATTCCAAAGCTTTATTGAAACTGCCCACGTACAAAATCACTGTTTAATTCATTCAAAGTGTGTCGCTGGCCTGAACATCACGGCCATATGGGAGACCATGAAATATGAGTCAGATTATGACTCATATTTAAATACCCAACACTCAGCGATACATAAGCATATAATGAAGTTGTGCTACAAATTGTACTTTGAAACTATACCCACACAGACAAGATAAACAATACATTGTGCGTCCATAGTGGTTTCGCTTTTGTGTAAAAGTGCATTTTCTAACGAGTATTATCTAAACCAAAATAAACCTTCTTTCAGATATTTCATATCTACTCTTCTGCATCGATGGTAGGATAGTCTAGCAGGTTGGTGGACTCTAGTAATTCACTAAAAGTTCTCTTCATAAAGAGTGTCTTCAAACTAGCACCAATGTACTTGGTTGATTTGGTGGTCGCTTTCGAGACTAGTCACACAGACTAGTCACACGAGACTAGTGACTTAACAGTTAAATAGTTGGGTTTTATTTACGAGGGGTCTGGTAAGTGACTTAATCTCACTGGTACGTTAGTAAAATAGCAAGATGGTGCTTGTGGTCACATCAGACAGATCAGCATCAGCCCGGCGCCTCAACACTAAAACACTAATCCAGCTGAATAGAATGAAACTGTGTAAAGCGTCTGAACGTCATCAAGCATTTCGTCACTTTATTTTGACTTCACAAGGCCGTCCCCCCCCCCCCCCCCCCACACACACACACACACACACACACACACACTTCCCTACGTTGGCGGCGTTCTGGGCCCTGTGTTGTTTTCCGCCCACCTTGTTCCTGCGGCAGTGGTAGACCAGCACCATGCTGGCGAACAGCAGCAGCATGCACAGGCACTGGAAGGCCAGCACGGCCATGCGCAGCGCCCCGTCGCCCCTGGCCAGGCAGGGCGTGTCGTCCCTGCAGAAGGCGCAGCCCTCCGCGCAGGGCATGCAGGCGCTGCCGGAGGAGGAGGAGGAGGAAGAGGAGGAGGAGGGGGGTCCCCCTTGGTCGGGGTTGCCGGCGTCCATCTTGGACGCCCGCTCCATCTCGCTCGCCCCTGTGGAGACAAAGCGGGTGAGTGGGGGGGGGGGGGGGGACACCGCGATGAGATTGGATTGGAGAATTTTAAGATTGCGTTTGGCGTTGTCGTTTAACCTTTGTTTGACATCGTTACGCCTTTATTTCAGCTTTATCTCCGTTTGACTTTAAGTTGACCTTAAAAGGTAGGGTGGGGGAATTTTGAGAGACACAAGCCAGAGTAAACGGCTTTTTGAAAGTATCCGAGCCAAAACATCCCATCCCTCCCTTCAGGCCTCCTCCCAAAGCCACTCCCCCCCCCCCCCACACACACACACATGACCAGCTGGCTTGCTTTAGCAATAGGTCTGCATCGCCTCGTGGAAGACTCCGGTCATGCGCACATGAGTGCACGGGCAGATTGCACACAGTTAGGTAGTTAGACAGACAGCAGGTAGGCCATCCATTCGGTCCAAATGAAATGATTGGACGGGCTTGGTGCAGGCCTGCAACAGCCGCAGACACCCAATTAGGTTCTGTTATTTGTATATTTATTTCTTTAGGGATGTTAAAAGAAAAATACGACAAAAAATGCTTCTGAAATAAATTGCTTTAATTCAATCTTATATTGACTTTTATTCAGTCACGTGTGGAGTGCAGCCTGGGCAAAAGTTGGATTTTGAACCAGCAACCTGCTGTGAAGCAGTATTAAGCCCTGATTAGGCGACCACATAGCGATGGGGGGGGGGGGGGGTATAGTTGCCGTGGTGATTGTAACTATGATGAAAGACATTTCTCCAATGAACTAAGTTACTAGCGTCCTCCTCTCACCAAGACCAGGGTGCTGTCAGCACATGAGAGACAGATCTTTATGTGTGAACATGACATCCGCCCTCCCCGGTCCCCTAGCCGGCCTTCAATATGAGGATCAGCCTCTTATTGGAGGAGCAGTGGCTATAGCTCAGCCCAGGAAGCTAAAGCACACAGTCACATTACTCGTCATTCACTCAAGGACGCGCAGCGTGCTAAGTTTAGCATTAGCGATTAGCATTTTACTGTTAAACTTCCTACATGAAATACAAAATGTGGTGGTGGTGGTGATGGTGGTGGTGGTGGCAGAGGTGTGGAGTGGAGTGATTGGTGTGGTGGGGGTTGGGGGTGTGATGCTAGCTGGTGTGGTGGTGATGGTGGCTGTCGTGATGGTGTGGCTGGGGGTGAGGGGGGTGGCGTCGGTGGGGGTGCGAGGCCGGTGGTGGTGGTGGTGGTGGTGGTGGTGGTGGTGGTGGGTGCTACAGTGTCTGGGAGGGGGGGGGGGGTGGCGGTGGTGGCGGGCGAAGGTAGCGCTGGCGGTGGCGGTGAGTGACGTGTGGTTTAAACGTGTTGGACTCTGAGGCTGAGAGGATCCCAGGAGCGCAATGAGAGGAAGAGTGAGAATTAAAGTCGGGCGGCACTTAAAAAAAAAAAACCCACCCCGGCGCTCTTCTGCGTACCAGATAAATAGAGCAGAGAGAGGAAATGGTGAAGAGAAGAAGAGGAAGGTTTCCATTGGCAGAGGAGGAGGGGACGTAAAGCCGGTGAGGAAGACCCCGCATGGCAGCAGAGATAAAGGAGGCTGGTTTTTAAATAGAAGCTTTATGGGGAAAACACCCTTTGTCTCTGAGATTTAGAGGGATTTGGCCTTTGAAAAAAAAAAAAAAAAAAACTCCAACAAATAACGTCCATATTCCCCAAACACTCACTGACTCAGTCGCAATGACTCATCGCCTCTGACTGCGTCTCATTGGCTGTTTGCTCTTCCGGCTGACTGACGGCCACGCAGAGCCGAACTAACTGCTGTGGTTACACAGGAGCTCTCTGCCGCGGAGGCAAAGTGGGATTGACTTCCTTCGGCCCCGACGAGTGCAGGGTGTGCTGGTTGGTATTAGGGGCCCTGTGATAGGACAGGCTCTCTGTAACGAGTCTCGGTGTCTTGTTCCCGATTTGTGCTTCATATTTACTGACACACACAGACACCGCACGTCAGATGACGTGACGACACAATTGTGGACAATGTGCACAGTATACTGTGAGGGTTCAGAGACTTGTTCAGCATATTTTGTACTGGTTGACCTCGGGTCGTAACAACATTGTTGTCCTTGTTCTTAAGCCTGTTGGGTCGTTTGGTACTTTGTGTCGTTTTTTTTTTTTTTTTTTTTGCATTACCTAATTCTGAGCATTGTACATAAGACCACTTGTGCATTAGTCAGAGTCCTTCACATGCATGTAGTGTTATTAGTTTGAAGAGCATCTGATTGGACGTGATTTGTTAAAAAAAGACACAAAGGCCGTGGAGGTAATTAACCATTAATAAACAAAAGTTGTGTTTACCATACCGTTCTCTGCAGAACCCACAGACAACATTCATCTTTACAGTTTCAGTTGCAGTTTCAGTGGCGAGCGCCCGTGAGAAGATGGCAAGAAGCCTTACTTGTGAATCCGTTGACAGCCACGCGGTTGGGGTGGTAGAAGCCTCTCCGGCAGAGGCAGGTGTATTTGTCCAGGACGAACCCATGGCCACCGATGGGCAGGCACTGAAACCACATGGAGAGTATACAGTGGTTACTGGGGTGGCGGGGGTGGGGAACGTCGGTGCAATCTTAGTGGAAACGTGTGATTGGTACCATCGTCACTGTAGAGGATTCACCTACAGCTGATTTGATCAACATTTACATGTTGATCAAATCAGTGCATTTGTCATACATTTGTTGGGTTGTCGTCCTCAAGGAGGAAGACAACCCAACAAATGTATGACAAATGCAACCCAACAAATGTATGACAAATGCTCGACATGTGGAGGTGGGGATCGAAGGAGGAGGTGGGGATCGAACCACCAACCCTCCGGTTAGTGGACGACCCGCTCCACCCCCTGAGCTACTGCTGCTCCTGATCTACTGTGCTCTGTTAGGCCATGTTCACATAAAGAACCATGTTGGACGCGTAGAACCTGAACCCAGATGTTTTACCATGAGGTTGAACCACACAAAGCATCAAATCACACCAAAGATCCGAATTGTGAGTCACAATATTTCCCAACAATATAACAACATTTGTTTTAATTGATGTCATGTCGTATTGTGGAGTGTGTATTGCTGATTCCCGTCCTTTTTGGTAAGCCAGTCGCCCAGAGATGTGTGACATGCTTACATACCACAGGCCAATTGCTCTGGATTGCATTTTAAAATGCATAAAATGCAACATTACCACAACCCTGCCCGGAAGCATGCAAACATGCTCACGCAGCACGACACAAAGATCTCTACTCATTCAGCATTCAGAGGAAATCATACTTTCCCCCGCCTTCTTGAAATTCTAATTTCAAGCAGGCAACGTGATCTAATTAAGATTGATGGGACCTCAGCGGGGACTTTCCTATCTAGCGGAAAGGAATTTAACCCTAAACGAATAACCAATTAAGAGGTGGAAAAAAACTGACATGTAATAAATTAACCGCCAAAACTGCTGAAATTAATAAAAAGAAACTGATGACCAAATCATCTGCCTGAAGGTGGATGGGGTTAAACTATTAAACATGAGTTTTCAGGCTCTCGTTTTAAGTGTAGCTGCTCGCTATCGATGAGAGCAGCTCAGAGAGCTGAGATAGGAGAGCTGGGTGAGCTCTCTGAGTCCATCCCGGGAAGGTTTTAGCTGCCGTTTGCCAAATCAGC
>JAXIVH010000009.1:8942295-8949795 GCA_036785325.1 Urophycis tenuis
ACAGACCGCCAGACAGCATGCCAGTTAGCCAGGCTGTCAGCCAGACAAGCCCACAGGTCTCTCCAAACAAGGTCAACTAGCTGGTGTTAGCCCCGGCGCTGCTGGCCAGGACGAGGGCCCTTGGCTCTGTGGACGTCATCCAGAAGCCAGAGCCTCTTTCTCCGCGCCGGCCAGCTCAACAGCCTGGCCCAGAGGGCGGCGGTGGGGGGTAAACACGGCCATCAGCCATCAGGCAAGCATAGATAAACACACTCCCCTTAGCCCCCCTGAGCTAGAAGATACCGCGAGGCTCCTCACGGGGATGACGGGAGCAATGGAGAGTCGCTCACCGCGGTCATTCTTCCGAGTGTCATGTGACTCGCTGGAAGGCGCATAACATGCGCTACTGTTAACATGCGCTATTGTTAACATGCACTATTGTTAACATGCACCATTGTTGACATGCGCTATTGTTGACATGTGCCATTGTTAACATGCACTATTGTCCATTCAGTGGAGGGATGGCGCGGGACTCATCTCATAGCAGGTGTTGTTTTCCATGCGATGGAGGCACTCAGGATCATGTACGCGTCATTTCAACTGACCCCAAACGTATGCCTGTTAGTGGGTATCCGCCTAATTCCACCCGCTGTCGTCTGTCCTTTTTTTTTCCGGCGACCCGTTACAGAGGGAATTCAAAGTGTTCCTCGGAATGACTGCCTTATTTATCCTCACTGGCTGGGGGTCCCGAAGGGTTTCTTATATTTGCGTGCTCTCCGGTCGGACCCGTGAACAGACAAACATTACTTGACTTTGTGGGGGGGGGTTTTCTCGAGGTCGGAATTAAGACCGAGATTGTGACTCAGTCTGCGAGATTTTAAATGAGGACATCAGAACCCTCCACTTAATTATCTGTGCAATATGCCAACAAGATCAGAGCGGGGTTATCAGAGTCTGGGCCTCTGTCCAGAGTCGATGTGTGTTAGAGTTAGCCCGCGGATTGTATGTGTGTCGCCGTTAGCCAGGAGACTGTGTGTGTGTGTGTAAGAGTTAGCCAGTAGATTCTGTGTGTTAGCTTAAGCCAGTAGATTCTGTGTGTTAGCTTAAGCCAGTAGATTCTGTGTGTTAGCGTTAGCCAGTAGATTGTGCAGGTTAGCGTTAGCCAGTAGATTGTGCAGGTTAGCGTTAGCTAGCGTCAGGCAGACTGCCCAGTGGAAAGGCCAATTCTCACTGGATTTGCCATTCCTGTTTTGTCTCCTACCATGAAATTCGACATTGTTCATCAGTCCTCCCTCTCGCTCGCTCTGTTCTGCCAGGTTGTCTAACTCTGTCTCTGTCTCACAACATGGCATTTTGCCACCGCAGTCGCCAACTAGGCTCAGACAGCGTGCCATTTCCTGTGATTCCCAGGTTGTTACGGTGAGCTGAAAGGGATGCGGACGCTGATTATGTTCTCAAATATAACTCAGTATAATATAACTCAAATATAACCAATATCTTTCCAATTCCAGCCAGAAAGACAATTGGTTCGATCCCCAATGGCTACAGTCAACCTGTACGCGCCTTGAGCAATGTGCCCAACTGCTACTTAATTACCTGGATCCGAAAATTGCTGCCGAATGACTCAATAGTGACTAGTGAACCCTCCATATCATCGTAAAACACAAGTCCACAGCCCACAGTGCTGCGTTATTCATTCCGTGTTAAACAGCCTTATCAACTGCAGCGCTTAATCACAGCTTGTGTCAAATAAATGATAGATCATTAGCAATGGTAGATCATTAGCAATTAGCCTATTCATAGGCTATAGGAGAACATGTCCTGGAATGGAACAATGATCAGAATGTTGCAATCGCTAATTAAAATATTGAAACTGTTCCCGACATCTATTTAGCAAGCTAGTGACATGCTACATGATTCATATGACAAGTGGGTTCTTGTATTGTATGGAAGGGATGGAAGAACCAGGTAACAGATAAGCCCAACACGGATCTCCAGTTGGATTCAACAGAAGTAGCTAATAGAACTGGCAAAAAAAATGAGCTCACGTTACTACAACCAGCTCAGGCGTGTGTTAGACTTGTACGTCTGTCTTCACATTCACCATGCCCATTCTGGGGAGCGTGACAGTTCGTTATTAAGTTTTGTGTTTCTATCTTATTTATTGTGCAGTTGGCTAATATAATTGACTTGAGGGGGTACTGTTTGGTGGCGTAAAACCCCTTTGCCTCTCTGTTCCATCTACTTTAATAGGTTTTCATGCTCCAATAGCCGTCCATGCTGCGTGACTCTATAGGCTTTTCCTCTGCTACTAATCATTAGGCCCTCGTGAATCGCTTGGACACTTTTTTTTTTTTTACCTTTGACTAAGCATTCTATAAATACCGAGTTTTATGCCTGATGGGGAATGAAATAAAAATAAAGAAAACTCCGTTCCCAGCTCTCCATTAGATCAGTCACGGAACATGTGGCCCCGGTTCCCCTCGGTTCTCTGGTCCCCCGGAACCCAGAGACGTGTGCAGCGGAGTGGCGTTCCGTGGCCTGCTGCTGCTGCTGCGGATGTGTGTGTGTGCGTGTGTGTGCTTGTGTGTGTGTGTGTGTGTGTGCGTGTGTCTGTGTATGTGTGTGTGTGTGTGTGTGTGTGAATGCGTGCGTTTGTGTGTGTGTGTGTGTGTGTGTATGCGTGCGTGTGTGTGTGTGTGTGCATGTGCGTCTGTGTGTGTGTGTGTGTGTGTGTGTGTGTGTGCGTCTGTGTGTGTGTGTGTGTGTGTAAGTGTGCCTGTGTCTGTGTGTGTGCGTCTGTGTGTGCTTGTGTCTGTGTATGTGTGTGTGTGTGTGTGTGTGTGTATGCGTGCGTGTGTGTGTGTGTGTGTGTGTGTGTGTATGCGTGCATGTGTGTGTGTGTGTATGCGTGTGTGTGTGTGTGTGTGTGTGTATGCGCGCGTGTGTATGTGTGCGTCTGTGTGTGCATGTGTCTGTGTGTGTGTGGGGGGCTTTGGCTTGTTCCGTCTCTCCCAGGTACAGTGCCATGTTCCTAGCAGAGAGGGAGGCCTCCCAGGGCGTGCGAGGCAGGGCTATTTTTAGCTAACGACCAGGGGGTTGGGGGGTTGGGGGGCGGGGGGGGTACGAGAGGAGAAGGGGTGGAGATGAAGGAGTAAGCATTTTCTCTGTGTTTTCGTTCTCATTATCGAGGGAACACTTGAGCTGCGAGGCGGCCAGAAATAGACAACCACCCCCCACCCCAAAATAAAAAGGGTGCGTCTACAGCAAAGGAGGATTTAACTGTTTCTTATGTAAACAAATGTAATACAAATATCCATAAATGTACGTTTTTTATTAGCTGCGATGAAGTCACTGCGAGGACTCAATGGTTCACGTTCTCTCCGGGAAAGAAATCCCGACGTTACAGAGTCGTTCGCTAAAAAAAAAAGACATGTTGGCTTTGCTCTACCTGGTCTCTCTGCCCTCCTGTCTCCCTCTCTGTCTGTCTGTCTGTCTGTCTGTCTGTCTGCCTTTCCATCTTGCCCGTCTGAGCTTTTTTCCATCGATGTGCATGGGCAGCAGTGGGTTGGGTATCTGCAGGGCGTGGCAGGAGACGCTGAACACTGATTGGTCCATTAATTCACCATGGCAAAGGTGGAGGGCAGCGGAATCGCGGCGTGATTGTGGCGCCAAGGTCAAGATATGGCAGTGGATGAAAAGACAGCCACTCCAAGATGGTTCATAATAACACGGTGAAACAGGCTAAAAATAACCTCCCGGAGTCTCATCAGGCACACACGGAGACCAGTGCCTCAACTGTTTCCCTACCACAGCCTCATCCAAACTAAGGGTCGCGCTAGAGGACAAAATTAACACACCGATTCCTTTTTTTGGGTTCATTACAGGCCTGGGTACAGACAAAGTGTACAAGTCAATTCAATGGATTGTGTGATTTTATATCTAAGTTAGTTAAACGGCAGTTATGGTTAAAATGATGTGGTTTGAAAATAAGTTTTCAGGTTAGGTAGGGTAACACAATACAAATATATATATGAGATATCATTTATATTTGTCACCAAGCATGTGTAAGTGTAATTGTAATTGTTTATAAATAAATAATAAATTATTCAAAATGTTGATGGATCCTCAACGTTAACTATAATACTTTTACTTGAGTAAAAGTATTCATGTTACATGTAATAAAAAGGGTATTGAGGGTGTGCTTGAATGAGAACTTTTCATTTAGCTATTTTCAATTTGTATTGATTTTTTTTTTTTGTATTGAACAAATGTAATGAATTTGTCAATGAAGGCAAAATAAGTCATCAGTAAGATCATGCAGTTTGAAACACAGTGTGGAGCCATTAGGGTTACTCAACGGAGGCAGGCGGCTCAGAAGAAGCACTCGAGTAAAGAGCAAAACTACTTCCCTGCTCCACGTCAGCGCCCCGCCGGTGGGCAGTGAATTTCAGCCGGGGCCTCTGGCCATGGTAATCACTCAGGTAATGAATCACCACCGTCAGGACCCCCCCCCCCCCCCCCAGGGGGGCCTCCAGAGGGCCATGGCGACGGCACTTGTTCTGAGCGATAAGCTAATTGATTGAAACATTCATCATCGGAGAACCGCACACTCCAACGCGGGGGCCGAGCGCGAGACTTTGAGAGGGAAACGGAGGAACAGAGCAGCGCGGTAACGGAGCTGCTGCTGGTGTGAGGAGTCACACGCCGGAGAATAAAGACAAATGAAGAGAGTCCTGATGCGGGTCAAGGGTCAAGATTGGTCCTCAGCCCCCCCCCCCTTCTTGGCTATAAAACGTGTTTAAAAGGGCTTGTTGTTGTTTCCCCCACGGGGTTTAACACTGATTAGTCATTACAAGAAATCAACCATCTTGTGACGTCACAAAGGGGAGTGTGCGGCCTGGACGCACGACCCAGCGGAGACATCGGCCCACCGGCTGCAACTGCACCGACTGGTATTAGATCAGATTCAACTTTGGTCATTCTCAGTATTTTTGAGATAAGGGAACGATGTTTGTTCTCTGCATCTGCCCCATCCTCTGGTACATAGGAGCAGTGCGGCTGCTATGTTCAGCAGCCCGGGGAGCAAGTTGGGTTTCAGCGTCTTCCTCAAGGACGCTTCGACATGTGGACAGTTGGAGGAGGAGGGGGAATCGCGGGGATCGAACCGCCGACCCTACAGTTGGTGGACGACTCACGCTCTGTCCACCCGCTCTGACCTCCGAGCCACCGCTATACCCCCTCGCCCAATCCGTCCATTCCATGGAGTGGTATGCCTCTGAGTCGCCGTGGGCTACCTGTGAACTGATCGAGTCATGCAGGAGGAGAAAAGGGAAAGCTTGTTTTTTTTCGAGAGTTTAATTTATACTGGAGCGCCGCCAGATCCATGGCAGCATTGGGCGACGTGCCGTATATTTTCCCTGACAGCAGGAGGCCCACCCCGGCCCCAAAGTGGCCCCATTGATTTTTCCTGCGGCCGGAACTTTCATTCATTACAGCGTGATATATTTCCTGCTCAGAGAGATTTGTAAGAATAATACTAATAATTATAATAATGGAGCATTTTCGTGATTGTCTTCCCCCCCCTGGTCTCTGCTTCTCTTTCCCCCCTGACCGCCCCTCGCCCCACTCGCTAATCCATACAAAGATTACAACAAAGTACAGATGAGTGTGTTCTGTATGCTCTGTATCTAAGGGTATTTGACGCGGCGTAAAAACTGTGTGTTTCTCAGAGAAAGAGCGAGAGAAAAGTTGGGTCTACAACCTGACGGCTGATGATGAGGAGGACATCCGAAAGGGGTCCGTGCTCGAACCGCAGGACCGTCGCAGTCTGACTGTTTAGGCTTCCATCAGCAACGTGACCCCCTGACCCCCTTCCTACTCCCTCATGCAGCTAAAACTCGACTGTAAGTCGCTGACTGACTGACTTTAATAGTAAAGATTGAGTAACAACTCCTCCATGTTACAGTGCCATCCCAGTCGACCATCTGACACGTATGGCTGGGACACCACTCTACTACCACAGGAAGCCTATGTAGAGGAATGCAGAGCACCACAGAAAACCATTAAAAAGCCATTATCCACATTTTGGCAGAAAATAACCACTTGAACACGAAAACATGAGGCCGATGAACCCAAACAATTCCCTGGTCGCGAATGAAGGGCTTCCGACACAGTAAATCTGGTTTCACACCAGTGTGGTGATGTGGAAACCAGATTGTTCTGCAATGTTCTAATAATAGTTCAGATGTTGATAGCGCAAAGTCCACACACCCCTACGCACACACACACACACACACACACACACACACACACACACACACATGCACCTAGTTTACAAACAAACACACACACACACACACTCCACAAACAGACAGACAAACAGACGGATGGATATATGGGCAGATGGCGGACTGCTGACCAACCAACCGACCAAGAGAGAGACAGAGAGAGAGAGACAGACAAACAGACAGACAGACATATAGATAGACATATGGATAGATAGACAAATGGATAGATAGCACCAAAAGAGCAAATCTCTGGTGTGTTTCGTATGGCCACCAAATACAGACAAAAAGAGACACATTGTCAATCAGACACATGCTAGCACAAACACACACAAGTGAGCATGAGCATGCACAAATAGACACACAGATACCCTCCCGCAAACACACACACACACAAACACACACACTAAATCCCCCACTACACACACATACACAAATCAGGAGCGTGTGTACAGTATTGGCTCTCACAGCACGGTGTGTGTGTGTTGTGTGTGTGTGTGTGTGTGTGTGTGTGCGTACGCACGTGTGTGCACACAGTGATTAATTATTCAGGCCAACTCACTGCTGTCCATTACATCACATGTATTATGAAGCACATCTTCGAAATTCTATCAGTGTTAATGGAGGGGCTAAGATAACAGGTCAGCACCATTAGGGCCGCGGTGAAGACCAGATTACCAGGATCACAGCACCAGCAGACACCAGTATCACAGCACCAGCAGACACCAGTATCTCCAGTATCACAGATTGGGACATCACTAGTATGGTCACTGCGACTGCCCCGTCTAACCATAATGTTGCCTCCTGTCTTTGTTTTAGACCGTTGCCATGAACTACCCCCCCCCCCCCCCCCCCCCCCACACACACACACACACACACACACACAAACATACACACACACACACACACACACACACACGCACACACACGACTTGAATTAACTTAACGACAGATCACCAGGATCACAGCTCAATGATAATGCGATAATGGCAATAATACAATAAAGCCCTTTGAGCAAGATTGCAACTGTGATTAAGGTCTATACAAACACAATTGAGTTGAGATTTACTTGAGTAGGTCCACGGTACGGACGAAGACTGCAATAGTGATTAGCTAAACTCCGTCCTTCATCGATCGGCTGATTGATTGGTGGATTGACTTTGGAGCCCTGCTTGTGATGCCTTACATCTCAGGCGTGACTTCGGAGGCTGCGATGCCGAGAGACACACATTCA
>JAXIVH010000009.1:8954795-8957177 GCA_036785325.1 Urophycis tenuis
CCAGATTATAAATCGTTGTAGGCTGGAGGCAGCATTGCTAAAGGTATTTTCTACGCAAGAAAAAAGTAAAGAAAAAAGTACTTTGGTTAGGCTAAAGTATAATGAAGTTATAGTCAGCTGTATCAAACAGAATAAAAGGTCCCTTGACGCAGTTAAAATTGGGACAAGTAAAGTAACGCAAATAAATCTAAACATTTCTAAAGCGTGAAAAGCCCTCATTTGGCCAGTTACTATGCTGAGCTATTATATCAATTGTCAATTTTTTTATCCAACATTTTGAAGAAGATATAAAAAAAAGTCCCACACATTTAAACACCAGGATTTGTGCATGCTGTCATTTTAAAGACCATCACAGGGCGGTCGAAGCCCGGAGCCATGGTCCGTGGCCTTTTAATGGCTCAAACATGGCGTGCGTTGCAGCCACTAAGGTCAGACGTGACTAAAACCGCGTTGGCAAACAAGTACAGGACGGACGCCGGCGACGACATCGCCGCTGGAGCTCGCCAGCCACGCCCTGCCTGTGGCCTCGGGCCGCTTCATCGCTTTGTGTCAAAACAGACCGAGAGCTCCGCTGTCCTGTCTGTCAGAGGAGGGGGACGAATGACCCGCCCACTCTCTCATGTTCCTGTTTGTAATTAAAAGGGAGGGCCGAGGTCTGGTTGACTTTTGATGGATTTGTTCAGTGGGAGAATTTAAGGAATGGGAGGTGAAGGGCTGTTGGAGGTTTCTTTGTCGGTTTTTGGAGACAAGGAGTCCTGACTGAACGCGTTTAGCGGCAGCTGTTTCAGAGAAGCCTCTCAGTGGGAAATGAGGACAAGAGACTGGAATTCAACTTCCACAGCGGTTGACGGTTGGAGTTCCACAATGAAACCTCATCTCTGCCCGGGACACTTTTCCAAATCTTTAGTTTTGGAAAACCCAAAGCCGGGTTGCAAACCCGGAACTCTGACACTTCCTGTTTCAGCCGATCACCCATTTCCCATAATCCCTCCCTGACTCTCCCCTCTACCCGGACACCTTCCGTGCTGAAGCGGCGGCGGTAAACAGATCAGACAGGTGAATCCCGCTGCTTGGTTTCACTGCCTCCAGATTACCAGAGGATAAACTGAGGCCGTTACAGAGGGAGAGGTCCTCGGAGGCGCGCCGGAGCAGATGAGATCAGCCGGCGCCGGCCGTCACTCCAATCCCCGTATCGACACGTCGTGTCCCTTATTAGCCGTGTCATCATGTCCATTATTACAATGCAATGTCGCGTAGAGTGTCAGGAGTGTCACATGTGTGTGTGTGTGTGTGTGTCACGTCTGTGTGTGTGTGTGTGTGTGTGTGTGTCTCTGTGAAGGTGTATGTGTTTGGGTGTTTCAAATTGCCAATTAGGTCTGCCCCCATCTTCTTCACAGGAATGTCAGCTCAAGTAGACTCCAGTGTAATTCCACAGCAGAGACACTGGGACACTGCAGTCGCTCGAAAACGCACGGGGCTGTCGGCCATCATTAAGGAAATACCATGGCTTCACCAGGGCTCTGATAAAACCCGCTGGATCCTCTCCACTGCTTTAGTCTTAACGCTGACCTTTATTGGCTGAAGACAGGAGTATTGACGATCTCTCTCTCTCTCCCTTCTCTCTCTCTTTCTCTCTCGCTCCTCTCTCTCTCTCTCTCTCTCCCCTCTCTCTCCTCTTCTCTCTCTCTCTCCTCTCTCTCCCTCTCCCTCTCTCTCTCTCTCCTCTCCCTCTCTCTGTCTCTCTCTACCCCTCTCTCTCTGTCTCTCCGTCTCTCTCTCTCTCTCTCTTTCCTCTCTCTCTGTCTCTGTCTCTCTCTCTCCTCTCTCTTCCCTCTCTCCTCTCTCTCTCTCTCTCTCTCTCTCTCTCTCTCCCTCTCCCCTCTCTCTCTGTCTCTCTCTCTCCCCCTCTCTCTCTGTCTCTCCGTCTCTCTCTCTCTCTCTTTCCCTCTCTCTCTGTCTCTGTCTCTCTCTCTCTCTCTTGACGTCAGAGGAGACCCTCTGACGTCAATGGAAGAAACAGGAAACACCTCGGGGGTGAAGGCGGTAGGGAGGGGGGGGCGGGCTCCTCGTCATCCAATCACATCGCTCGAGAAAAAACAACAAACCCAAAACCCAGGCTCCATGGGCCGGCCGGCCGGTTGGCGTGGCGATGGAGGCGGGCTCCCAGGAGCCCCGCGCGGTGGTGGGACACGCCTCCACGTCTCCATGACGCGCTGCTGCCGTCGCTGTGGTCGTAGGAGTTATGAAATGAATGAATAAACAAACGCTCCCTCGTCTCAAGCTGCAGCCGCACACACGTCCTCCCGCTGGACGGACCCCCAGGGCGTTGTGGGGGGCTTCCCGGGTTTTTTTTTTTCCACCTTCTGCTCGTTCTTGTTCTGC